>CAUZXS010004533.1:135000-177811 GCA_963585895.1 Sepioteuthis lessoniana | reverse complement strand
TGTATATTATATAATATATATATGTATAGTTATGCATATCATATATATATATATATATGTATTTCATTTAATATATATATATATATATATATATATATATATATATATAATATTTCTATATATATGTGTGTGTATGTGTGTATTTGTATATATATATGTGTGTATATGTGTTTGTGTGTATGTATATATATATATATATATATATATATATATATATATGTATGGATTTTGTTTGTATATATATGTGTGTGTGTATATTTGTATATGTATGTGTTTATATATGTATATATATATAGGTGTGTATATATATATATATATATTTATATGTTTATATATGTATGTATGTGTGTGTGTGTAAATTTGTATGTATATTTGTGTGTATATATATATATATGTATGCACGTCTGTGTATATATATATATATATATATGTATGCATGTGTGTGTATATATATATGTATGCGTGTTCATATATATATTTATATGTGTGTGTGTGTGTGTATATATATATATGTGTGTGTGTGTGTGTGTGTGTGTGTGTGTGTATATATATATATATAATTTTTACATATATATATATATATATATATATATATATATATATATAAATATTTATATAATTTACATTTTTTTTTTTTTTCATATATATATTTATTTATATATATTAAATGGTTATACAGAGAATAAACCCGTGAAAATTATTTAGTTGCAGATAACTTACAACTAATATGAATCAAATCCTGACTTATTTTAGATTAAACACTAAAGTTCAACATTCAATCTTGAAAGGGCAAATTTACAAATATGCACGAAGGAAATCTATCATGTCCTTGATGTTTTTTACCCTGTAGGACCATCATATTATATGGCCCACATTAGTGAGATTATTTATTATTATTAGGTTAATTTTTCCCAGACTGCAATGTCAATAACTATTTATCTCAAATAGAAAGTCTTCTTTTGCTTTAAACAAGATTATTCAACAGAATTTTTCCTTTTTTTTTTTTTTTTTTTTTTTTTACTTTATTTTCATACATTGGATTAAAAAACAACCCCCTACAAGGTATTTAAACGTGTTCATCAGTAACTGCAGTTATATACTGATCCCACACTCTGATAATATTTTTCATATAAGTAATACTCTCTTTGGGCATGTAAACACCCCACCAGATAAACCATATTTGAATGACACTGCTAACTAATGCAGCTTTAATCAACATAGTTTTGTGGGTCAATATGAAATTTTAAACAAACAATGCCTATCTTGATGCATAGAACACGTCATTTCCCTTCATGCCATAAAATTGATGTTATTAAAAATAAATCAGTTGAATACCTGACCTCTTTACTTTGGATTAACTTCTTTCTTTTGCTTTTTTTTTCTATTTAGAATAGTTTGATTTAGGCATGATTTTCCCCAGCAATAATCAGATAAATGAAAACATTCAATCACTTATCTCTGTCTATTCCCTATCTATCTATCTATCTATCTAAATGTATACATGTATCACAGTCTGTATATACACAACTTCAAATATGTTTTAAGGATATCTATATACAATGTGCCTTTGTTTTGAATGAAGATAAAATTTTGTCCATGTTTGTGCTCTCACTCTCTCTCCTCACACACACAATATATGCTAGAGTGAATCAACAATTTTGCAATATTTTGGCAACATGTGGTACCATGTTGCAGCTCCAGATGCTTTTGATGAAGCCATGAAGGTGGCAAATTACACTGGGCTGTGAGATGCTGAGCCAACCTGATACTCACCAAGTGATATTCACTGGATTTGCTTCTTGCTTGAAACATTGCCTCAGAATCCAAGTGGTTAAAGCTACCTGACTTTGCATGATTGTCAAAGTTCTTGCAAATGATCAAAATGTCTTCATCTATCCAATGTTTTTCATTGTTTTAATAGCATTGATGGCTCAGTTCCTGAATTCAATGCATGTTTGTCTGTTGCTTGTAAATCACAGAGACTGAAGCAATGCACAATATGCCAGTACACCAAACATAGTAGATAACTTCCATGGTTTGAATATTTTTGGCCACTGTAAAGTAGCACATAGCAAAATGTTGCCAAACTTTTGACTCACCCTCATATTACTGTAGCTCATCACTGAAAATTAGATGCTCCATAAACCTATCTTCATCTTCACAGTGCTCATAAATTTCTGTGCAGAAATCATGATGTGTTTTTGTCCTGGTCACCCAGACAACAACTACTGATGTAAGTAATCATTTTCAACTATTTTTAGCAAAATTTTCCAAATGGAATAGTTTTAACTTGCCCTTCCTTTGAGTCTCTATGATCTGTGTTAGTAACTAATACTGACAAGCTCCAATTATTTTTCAGATACTAATGGTCTCCCAGGATTTTTACTTTTTCATAAACCTTCTATTATTCAAATTTCTAGTATGTATTTATACAATCCCTCCACATGAGCAGAATGCATCACAAGGTCAATTGTTAAATGAATTTTAACAGTTGTGAATTTAGTTTTTCTTTTTCTAAATTGATTGCCAAACTAAGGTTAAAGAGCTCAATCTACCATTATATTTACCCATAGCTGGAGGGAGAATAGTTTGATACTTTTTTTTAATTGACATTAAGTAAAATTCAAGCAACCTTGTTCAGGGTCTGAATTCAAGTCACTATGCCTATTTCCTATGACTATAATCATTACACAATCCTTTGTTCCAATTGTAAATGAATTGTCTAGTCAGTAGTGAGTTCCCAAAATGTCTTCTAAAATGCTATAGCCTAACAATAACTGAATTTGTTTGGATCAAGCATATGAAATTCTTTCTCAACAACTATAGTTTTTGGCATCTTGAGAGGCAGTGGAATTCTACAAAATTGTATTGTATTAAATCTTACTATTATTGGACTCATGAACACTGAATTTATTCCTATCATAAACACCCCTCTCAATAGAGCCTAGAGTAGACCAACTGTATACTCTGCAGAGGGTTAAGACCCCCATCAAAAATGTCTGTCCTGTGTAGAGCACTAAACTACATCCAATAGTGAGGTTTCAGTTCTGGAGGTCTGTGGATATGGTCTACTCATTCATTCCCATTTCTCCTTGGTCCACTCTAACTGTCATATTCCTTTTATGGGAAATGACTCCTTACTGGTATGCCACCATGGTTCATGAAAAATGCTTAGCTGAGAGAAAACTTTTGTATAATTACCTTTAAAAAAATCAGTGGCAATCTGTAATTTCATACTTGCATATTTATGAATTCATAAATATGATTTTTTTTTTTGTTTTTTCAATTCATATATGTTTATGTCTATGTTAATGATTGAGAAGAATTTGTATATCTGTCCTCTATATATACATGGCCAAATAGTTTGATGTAGAGTTACCAACTTTTTTATTCATGCTTATTGGATTGAAGGGTAGATTTTAATATAAAAATTTTTTTTTTTTTACTTCTTTGGAAAAGAGTAGAGAGGGCTCTAATCAAGAGGAATCATTACATATTTAGAATATACCAACTGTGGTAATGTAAAAAAAAATATTGTTGTATTTACCCAATCCTTCTGCTATGAACAAAATGTTCAGCAGAGTACAACTGCTTTACATTGTTTTCCGTCTCCTAGATTAGTTATCTTACCAGTCTGTTCTACTATTTACCCATAGCTGGAGCAAAAAGATATAGATTCATGATTTTCCTTAGGGTATTAGCATGAAGTGACACATGTAGATGAATAGCGGTTGGTTGAATATTATTCCCTTGTGAGGAATGAATACAAGAACAACATAGGATTAACAAGAACATATTTTTTTGCCTGAGCAAACTTAATAGAATGAATACAAAATTAAATAAGCTACAAGACTGCATTAGAAGGTGTGTAAAGAAATGTCCAAGGCATACATAGATGTAAGAGAAAAGAAAGTTTTTAGAAGGCATGATGCAAGTAAATGAGGACAGTTTGGCGTTTATATACTCTACTTATATACTGATTTGACAATGCTATCTAGTGGTTCTTAGCAGAATTCTTTGGCTTAAAGGGAGGTAAATTCACAAATGCTAATAGTTTTGCTCAGGTTTGAACTCAGCTTGCCAGTTGCATTTCCTGTTGTACTAAGTGTAATAAGGTTTTAATGCATTCATAATCCAGAAAAGATTCAGCCATTTCCTTCATTTTTTTTTTTTTTTACTCAACAGTTACATTGGTAGTCAATCAAATGTTGCCATCTTCTTTGTGGTTAAGAGAAGGAAAGACTAAAAAAATAAAGCAGGTGGGTTGATTGTAGTGAGTTGAAGACATGGTTTTTAAATATAAAAGTTCACTGTGATCAATGTAAGTTTTATATTAATACATTTTTTGTACATTCCCATAGACATTTCCTCGGAGAAATATTCTTAACAAGTACCAACAATAACCAATGGGAAGCCATGTTGGTGCTGGATGCGACTCATTGTACAGAATTTTAAACTTCAAAAGCCCAAAAGAAAAAAAAAAGCTGAATATTTGTCTTACTAAAATGGTTTTCAAATTAAATAACTAAACAGTGCTAATTAATTTTCAAGTTAGATCTTTTTAATTTTGAAAATTTTTCCTACTAAATTCTGTAAATATTTCACAGAAAAATATTGATGTCAATATCATTATCAAGGCATACCATCAGTATGTATCTCCTTGGCTCTTTGCCATCTGTCCCTATCAGCCATTACTTGGTAAGTCCTATAAACGGCATCCAGTGTCTAAACAGAGCTGGTAAATGTAAGTCTATGCTGGTCAGCCAACACTAGTGTGTCCATATGTAGGAGTCCTTTGAAGAATGTTGTTTATGAGTTTATTTGCTTTTGTAGCAGTGTCCAGCATGTCTTGCTTGTCTTACTTGGATCGTTTGTGAGGTGGAAGATAAGTGACCATCTAGCTGCTATTTTGTTGGGTGCTGCTTCAAGGATTTGTTCAGAAGTGTGTGTGGCATCCTTATGTAGTTCCCATCTAGGTTTTTTCTCGGTTTTATTAAAGTCCGTATGGTGCAACCATACAATAATATTGACATAGCTATAGCTTGGATTAAATCCTTTTTTCATTTTATCAGAGATCAGATTTCCTTACAGTCATTTTGTCAACAGCCATCCTACTTTACCTATATGTATGATGGCATCACTTTCAGTAGATGAGATATTGCTACCAATATATATGAAATGGTCTATTGATTTCAGAAGAGATTACACCATCTTGACTAATACGCATGAACTCTGTTATATCTGAGTCAACATAGACACCAATGCCTCTTGCTGCTTGCAACAGAGATTAGGCTTACATAGGTAGGTATATTCACAAGAAGTGCTAGGTCATCCACATAGTCTCATCAGTAATAGTTTTTGTGTGACATTGTTTTCTTCTTGCTTTTTTTTGTATGAGACTGTTACATCACTATTATAACAAGGTTGAAAGAATGGAAAATAGTAGAGAATGAAGTGGTACAAAAATGAATGGATAGAAGAGGAAAAAGACATGGAACAAGAATGAATTTCTGAAGAAAAGGGTGGAACAAGGATGAGTGAAAATAACAATGAAAATTGAGATACTACTCAAAGAAGTAGGGATAAAAAAGATAACAAAAAAGAAAAGACCAAGCAAATAAAGAATTAAGAAAAAAAATCTTCAAAAAATCTTCAAAAAAGATGATAAAAAAGAATATAGAAAGAATGGCATGAATACTGAGAAACAAACACAGCAAAAAGTTCAAATAAAAAACAAAAAGAAGGAAATGGAAAGACTAAAAAGAGAAAATAATGAAATAAAATAAAGAAAGAAATGTAAGACCAACAAGTTAAAGAAATACAAGAAAATTAGGAAACTAGAAAAAATGAATGAAGAAAGAGAGGAAAACCAAATATAATATCAATGTATACTTTAGCACATATATGAAAAAGCACACATTGATATGCATACATAAATGCAACTGGAATAACTCAAGCAAATAAAAGACAACACCTATATACATGCACAATTTTATAAATGCACTAATAGAGTAACATGTATATATACATTTGATATGATGATGACTGCCTCATTTCGATGTGGCATAGTGGCCAACATGCTGCACTGTGACATTGTAGTGAGTGAGTTCAAACTCAAATCATGTTATTGTTTTCACTTCTACTCTAATTCCCTTTGGGAAAGATATAAATCTCCTTATCCTCCTGTTATGGGTTAAATAGTACGAAGTGCATATGATAAGTTTCCAGACTTTTTTCATATGGACACTTTTATTGATAGTACGCTCATGAAACTCTAGTCCCCTTCGAAGTAATCTCCTTCGGCTGCAATGCATTTGTTGTACCGTTCCAACAACTTCTGGAAGGCCCCATGGAAGTCCTCTTGTGTGAGCGTGTCAATGACCTTCGTCACAGCCTCTTTCATCGCATCAATTGTCTCATAACGACAGCCTCTGAGCTTAGGGAATAAGCAAAAGGCACAGGGAGAAAGGTCTGAGGAACTGTCTTGATACCCATCATGGTTAAATAGTCTGTGACAAGAATGGAGTTGTGGACTGGTGCATTGTCCTGGTGGAAATGCCACTGACCCGATTTTAAGAGTGCTGGCCTCTTCCCAACGAATCTCTTCCTGAACTCCTTTAAAACCTCAACATAGTAACCCTAACCCTAACCATTAGGCCAATCAACTCTGGTGTATTGGCTTCCTTACTCTTCCCACACCTCTCATCATCCCTCACAGACTCCATGCCTTCCTTGAAGCCACTCAAAAACTCATGCTCGATTCATGCAAGATGCTCCAAAAGCAGTCTGAAGCATTCCATACGTTTCTGTGGCATTTTTCCAAGTTTAAAACACAATTTTATTGCATATTGTTCTTCTAAAGTGTCCTCACGTTCAGATTGCATTTTTGAAATTCACCAGCTGTGACAATCAGCCTTTAGTAGGGTGTATTCCAATTGCTGCTGTAGCTGTTCATTTGAACCTGAAATCATAAAAATTGGTCTGTCATCTTATAAGATGTATAACAATAACATACTGAATTTTCAAGAGTCTACGACAATTTTAAATGCCCATGCAAAAAAAGTCTGGAAATTTATCATATTCACCTCGTACCTCTACTTTTCTTCTATAAGAATGACTTTGGCATGAAATAAATCCATGAAGGTTGATATTCCATTAAAACAAAGAAACCATACAAAACATTTTGACTGGTGAAAGTTATCTTTAGCGCCAAAAGTACACATCCTGATTAATAACTAATCTAACTTGAGAAAAATTTACAAGATGTGTAAGACATTAGTACATTGTTGGATTATAGTGACATATGTGTTTATATGACACATACCACTCTCTAGGTCTACATAGTTACAGCCTAGTGACAAGCATAGCATGATAACTGGTGACTGCAGGTTTTATTTCAGAGTAATTTCTCTTAGATTTTCCCATTAAAGAATACCTTCAAGTCAGCAGAGCTTTGATGCCGGAGCTTCCAGGCTCCAGTTTAGATTTTGGAGTTAACTTCTCCCAGAATTGCTTTCATTATAGCTTTGTCATTAACCTCCTTCTACTCCATACGCATATATTTATATACAAAGTAACTATATTTGTCCTATTGGCTGAGGCTGTTGAATACACCGACTGTATCACTGCAGAGTAAATTCCTCTTCTACATGAGTGTCCTAGGTATGACACTAAACTGCATCTGATGGTGAGACTCAAGTCTTGGAGCTTTGGAATATGTGGAATTCCTCTTCATTACTATAACTCCTAGGTCCACTATGACTTGGATTTGTAGTACCTGTTTGGGTTCCATCTATGGGTAAAAAAGAACTGTTTAATCATTTACATAGGATTTTTATTATCAATTATTTGAAACCATGCAGTTGTTTGAAAATTATTCATATTTCATAGGAATACTTGATAAATAGTATTACAAATGTTAAATATCAGTACTTAAGACCATTTGTGTGCAATATTCTATAGAATTATTTGTGTTAGATAGGAATACTTGTAATCATTTCACAGTTTGCAAACAAATGTGCTTTGGCAATTTCTTTAAAAATAAAGTTACCAACAAACTATTCCTTTAGAAATCATAAATGATTTATTCTTAAATAACCCACAAGGGTTGATATGCCTTAAAACACCAACCAACAATCAGATATACACACACACACACAGAGATTAGTTCAGAAAGAGAAAAAGAAAGAAATCAGTAATGAAAGACTTAGTCAAAGAAAGAGAAAAGTGCAAAGAAATTAAGAAAATCAGGTAAGATAAAGAATAGTGAGTCAGGTGGGGGGGGGGTCAGGCAAAACAAAAAAGGAAAAGAAAAACATGGGTAGACTGAGAGAAATGAAAGATCAAAAGCAACAAAAAAAAATGAATTAAAGTCTAAAAGTATCATATTAAGACCCAAAAGTTGAGGATATAAAATTAAAAAAAAGATATCTGGCAAAGAAAAGTAAGATTAGGTTAAGTTATTTGGTTTAATAGCACATCAACTCTTAATGGTTATTCAATACTAAATCCTGTTTATATATGGTTTTTAAGTGAATAGTTTGTTGGTAACATTGATCTTTTTTAAACAAGCCAGAGCTCATTTATTTGTTCATAGTTGAATGGTAAATGATTAAATAATATAAGTAAAAGATACTAACCCCAAGTTAAAGTGAACTTGGGAATAATGACAATAAATGGCAACTACATAGTCTCCAAAGCTCCAAGACTGGATCCTAACTATCAGATGCAGTTTAGTGTCATACTCTGGACATAAGTTCTGTTTAACCCATAGATAGGACCCTAACTGCTTCTACCACTCCAGAGGAAAGTGGATCTGGGAGTAATGGCAATGAACGGGTACTCCACATTCACCCAAATCCCAGAGTTGAAGTTTCACCATCTCAACATTTAGTGTTATTATCAGGACACTCAGAGGGGTGTTTTACCTCTCAGCAGAGATGCTGTTGCATATTCTACAGTTCCAGTTAACTGGGCCAACAAAGTTTTTCTTTAAAATGTAAAAAGAAACAATAAAATGAAAAAAAATTTGAAGAGTAAGTTCAGAAAGTAACATAATAGTTCCAAGCTGTCATTGTGTTGGTATTACTGTATGGTTGCATCACTTGTACTTTAATAAAATGCTTGAGAAAAAGCTCGATGCAGACTACATGGTATGCTGTTCTGGAAGCAGCACCACATAAAACAGCCACTTACCTCCCATCTCACAAACCATACTGGGCACTGTGGATGAAATAAGGATTAAATTATAAGCAACACCAAAATGTTAGTCTTTTTTTTTTTCTTCCTTTTTAATTTCCTCCTATCTTTTTTTACTTAATCTTTTTAATTATTTTTTTTTATTGTTTTTCTTTTCTTTTCATTAGTTCATATTTTTAAAATTCATTTATTCTTTCTTCATATATTTTTTCTAATTTCTTTTCTTTTTCTTTCCTTTATTCTTCTTTTCTTTCTAAATATAAACACATGCTCAAGAAAATGCATAATTACAAAAACTCACACATCTCTACACTCACCTTAGTCCATGCTAGCAGCACATATTCATGACAATCTTTTGCCATCCATCTCTATCAGTCATCATTTTGTTCACATAGAGCCGAATAATATAGGTTTTGAATCCAAAAGGAGAACATCGCTTATAAGTTTGACCTTACTTCACCAGCAGTGCCCAGCATGTCTTGTTTGTCTTATTTGAATGATTTGTGAAATGGGGGAGTAAGTGGTTGTATAGCTGTGGTCTTTCTGGTGTGCTGCTTCCAGGATTTATTTTTGTTTTTTAATCAGAGATCAGATTTCCATATATAGTCATTAATCTGTCAAAAGCAGTCTATACCTTTCCTATGTGTATATTGACATTGCTTTCAATAGATGAGATATTGCTACCTAGTTTGTGAACTTGCTGACTAATTTCAGAAGTTTGCCAATAAAAAGTAGGTGTATTTACAAAAGTGCTAGATCATCTCTGTAGTCTGTATTAGTTAATTTTTGCTAGATAATGTGTGCTTCTTGAGTTTTTTTAGTGTGAATCCATTTTTTTACTTATTTTTATTTCTTTTTTTTTTTTTTTTTTCGTTGGATCTATTGACGTTCATAGTATATAATCTAGGCATACATTTAATGATAGAACTCTATCTATATACATGCTCACATACACTTAAATGAAAACATATACACACATAAAGATTCACATCTATATAAAAGAACACATATATAAACATATAAACATAGGAATGTCTTTCCTCCTTTTATTTTTTTGCTTTTTGTTCCTTTTTCCTTCCTTTGATGAAGACTGCTATTGAAACGAACACACTTCTGATGCCCATCCTTAAGCACTGAGAAGACAATCCCTTTGAGAAAATAGGTTAACGCACTATTAAAGCATGCAGAACACTGTTGCACTTCAGAAAACACACATGCCAACCTGAGTATATATCTACTTATATACGCAGTTTATAAATTTACATGTGTGTGTGTGAGTGGAGATATATATATACACATGCACACACATTGTGAAAATGCACACTAGCTTATAACATGCATATGTACAGAGAACAAATGCCAAAAGAAAAATATACACATACTGGATATATAGAGAACATACATGTGCATACACATTTCAGAGGTGCTTTTGGTATAACTGTTATTGTCTTAGGAAATGAGCAGCTTGGGTTCAAATCCTTGATAAGGCTGTCTGAACTTCACATAATGCTCATACCCTTAGGAAAGCTATGCATTACTAGACTCTCTCCTGCTCCAGGGTAAATGGTAAAGCAGACTCAGTTCTTTAATCTTCTTATGGCAACTGATCTGGGAGAAAAAAAACTAAATTCTTTGAAGATATTGCTACTGAGGTATACAATCTTGACATACGCATAATTAAAGCATGGACTGCTCTTGACAGGTAAATGATTATATGGAAATTTAATCTCTGATAAGATAAAACAGGAATTCTTTCAAGCTGTAACTGTATCAGTACTACTGTATGGTTGCACCACTTAAATTCTTATGAAAAACTTGAAGAAAAAGCTAAGTGGGAACTACACAAGGACGTTACATGCTGTTTTGAACAAATCCTGAAAGCAGTAGTCAACAAAACTACTGCTGTTGTTGCACTGCTACTTACAACCCATCATCTAAGTAAGACAAACAAGATATGCTGTAGAAGTAAGGATGAACTCATAGGCATTGCTCTCCTGGACTAACCATGGTTGGTCAACTAGCAAAAACTCACATCCACCATCTCTGTGCCAACACTGGATGCCATATAAAGGATTAACATGTATGTTTTAGACAATGTAAAAATATGCAGAATAGTGCTCACACATATACTAAGTAACACTCACACTCACACACATTTGAAAGGGTCATTCAATAAATAAAGTTAATTTTGCCTAATAAGTTGTTGATAGAAAATAGTACCTACAATTACACTTTCTTTAAAGAAACCAATAGTAATGGATATTTTTATGATATAGAACACTGTCCGGATGATTTTCTTTTCAGACCAATCCATCCAGAATTTTTTCTTTATTAGGGTCTGTGTTTCTACTCCGTAGACTGTCTTTCCTACTCAAGCCCATAATGTCAAATCCATGTTTAGCCCATTTTATAGATATCTTGTTACTTGAACATATTTTTCCATAGACATCATACATTTGTTAAATTTCACTTTGTTTGCTTTTCTCTGTCAGGAAAACTTTTATGACAGACCTCTATTCAGACCTGGAGCACTGTTTGATTTGTTGCCATTTTGAATAGTGTTAAAACAAATATTTTTGCAAAATTTAAATGATTTTTGCAATAAGTCAATTCCAAACAATACAGAGTTTACATTTATGGGGAAAAAATTCTGAAAACAAAATTCCTCTCATTTATTGAATGACCTTCATACATATATATATATATATATATACACACACACACACACCTGTAAAATAACATAAGATATGCACAAACACATATATACATAGTTACAGAGGAGTTGTCCATGGTGTAGTGTTTAATGTACTGCTATAATGAGTTCAAACTCTAGTTGTACTCTTTAAGTTCATTTTTGGACAAATCCCCTTGAAAAAGGTATGAACTCCCTTATCCCTCCCTAGCTATAAGTTAAATAGCACCACTGTTGTTATACAAGGATACATTAAATAACCCATGAATGTTGATATGCCATTAAAAACAAAACACGACAGAGTAACATGAACTTTAGTAAATAAAGACACACACACACACACCTTACAAAAACTGTTGTGTGCATATGTATGGATAATACATATACTGGAATAAATGGACAAACAATCTCAGATTTAATCACACCATGACATATGTATATTTACCTATTTACTTAGCTATACTTCGTCTTCCACTAGACCAAATTCAAATACGAAGATTATGTAGCTGCAGTCAACTGAATGCTTTAAAAGTTTACCTTTAAAAATGTCATCTTTTACCTCTTTTTGTATGTGTGTAATCTTTTTTCCATTATCTTTCGTCAGAAAGGTGGGCGTACCTGTAACCGTTTACTTACATTTTATTTACCTAAAGACAAGCTGTGCCACTTTTGACAGGTGACATAAAAAGGTGGGAAGAACCAGGATGCAAACAGTGAACAGGTGTGTCAGGTGTGCCTTAATTAGCATAGCATTTACATATATACAAATATAGACAGATACAAAACAGCACACACACACACATACACTTGCATGCATATGACCATGTACTTAGGTATTTATGCTTGTAGAGAAGGTGTGTGTATGTGTGTAATATATATATATATATATATAATTTCTAGTAAATACTCTGTATATGTGTGTAATGATATGTTTGCAAATAATATATATATATATATGTGTATATATATCTATATATGCTTGGATGAGTCAAAAGTTTTGCAATATTTTGGTCACATGAAGCATAGTTAGGATGCTTTTGCTGGCATCATAAATGTGATAAACTACACTGGACTATAAGATGCTAAGCTCATCTGATGCTCACAGAGTTCTACCTGTCAGATTCAGCTCTATGGCTTGGAGCACAACCTCGGTATCCATGCTCTTAGGTCTACCTGACCTTGCCTAATTATTGAGGCTCTTTCAACCCATGTGAAATTTTTCAACCATCTGGTTACTGTATTTTGATCAACTGGTCCTTTACACAACCAATCTTTTTTATTGGTTTCTCTGCATTATTGCTCATTCATCTGTGACATTCAAATCACATACAGCATGAAGCAATGCACAAAACAGAAGTAAACAAACTCCTAATTTCAAATATGAGCTTTTATTCAATAATTGAAACATTTTTTTTATTTTAATGCAAAATATTGATGGATTTGCCATTAGCCGATTTTAATGGTTCTTCTTTTATAAAAATTCATCAGATCTCTTCTGTCCAGTCTGCATTGAAAACAGCAAACAAAACATATGTTGGAAGTTTTCTGGACATTTCTGGACATATCAGATTCAAAAATGACCCAGACTCATGAGAATTATTTAATCTCTTTTTTTTTTTCTTTTTTTTTTTGCTGGTCGGGGGATGACTGTCATTCTAAAGTTGTCTTGGCTATTTAGCATCAAGCTAAATCCTCCAATAAAAGATGGATTTTTCAGTTTTCTTTCTTTCTTGATCTAAGTGTCTTTTTTACTTTATAGCATGAAGGTCATCTTTTTTTCCATGAAAAGGATGCTGTCAATAAACATAGAAATCCTTATTGTGAAACGCATTTTTTTAATTCTCTTTCTTGCATGATCCAAAGAAGCTCCAATTTTTTTCTTTTACAGCATAGAGCTCCACTTTCCACAAAAGACAATGCTGCTTTTGTTCAAATCATCATCATCATCATTATTAAGGTGTAATGACTGCTCAGATTCACTTGACTCCATCCCTATTAACCATTGTTCTTGCTTGGTCCCTTAGGCAGCATTGTGTCAGCACAAAGCTAGTGAATTTTGTTGCTGCTCAGCCTGCTATGTCCTTTCTTTTGGAGTCCATAGAAGAATGTCACTCATGTGTTTGATCTTAGTTCATTAGCCCAACATTTAGGTTTATTAATTTCAGTGGCATTCAATTTAAAGAAGAAATGACACTATCTTGATTAAAACACATGAACTCTACATTAGCACCATTTCTATTCTAGATTTTATTCTATTCAATTCTAGATTCTATCAACTATTCTATTCTACCCTCTGTTCAAGATTCTATTCTAGATTCTATCAACTATTCTATTCTACTCTCTGTTCTGTTCTAGATTCTATAAACTATTCTATTCTCTGTTCGGTTCAAGATTCTATTCTAGATTCTATCAACTATTCTATTCTCTGTTCAGTTTAAGATTCTATTCTATTCTAGATTACATACTGGGGGACCAGTCGCCCTGGTGTATTGGCTAACATGCTGAATTGCAGCCTCGAAGGAAGCTAGTTTGAACTTTAGTCAGACGATTCACTTTCAAACTCATACTTTTGAGAAAGGTATCAAAACATGGCATTCAATACCACAGGCCACTTGATAGTGCACACAAGTCATTAGACTGAAGGCCAGTTTTATTAGAGAGAGAGAATTAGGTCCTTTCATTTTCAGTTTGAGCTAACTGCTGTGTACTATGTTGTTGGCTCAAGAAATTCAAAGGAATCTTTTAATTTTACTTTTGGCTGGAATATCATTAAACTTATTTAGTTGAAGTAAGTATATTTGATTATTTTAGTTTGAGGTGATACATTATTTTTATTTAAATTGTAAAAAGGAAACTTTGGGGCTTAAATTCACTCGCACAAAAAGATTTGCTTAAGTTTCAAGCTTTAACATTTTTAAATTAAAGTTTAATTTATTTTTGGCATTTTCCCTGTTAAAGTTTGTTCTACATTATTTAATTAAAATTTAAAGAATTATTTATTGATAAAATGCAATTCTTTTTGCGCAATTTGTGTTATTTTAAGAAGCAAAACAATAAAACATTAAACAAATTTGAACAGAATCTAATTTAGTTTCTTCAAAGACGTAAATCAAACTATTTTTATTATAAAATGAATTAAAAATGTTTGTTGTTCTTTTTTTCATAAATTTTATGTCATTACTTAATTTGATATTTATTTTTGATTTTGTTGGAAAAAAAAACTTGTTAGAGTGAGTGAAAACATAACATCAATGAAATTAAAGTTTAATTTTCTCAAGTTTTTAACCATGATAAAAATTAGCATAAGTCAACATTTTTCTATTAAAAGTTTAAGTTTGAATAATAAATTTGAATAAAATCTTAATAGAGAAAGGTTCATAACATTTCTCTTTTAAAACTTTATCCAACATTTCCATTAAAAGTAAAAAAAAAAGCATATTTCTTCGCACTTTCGTTTCCAAAGTTAAAGAATAAATGATTATTTTTACAAGATTAGTTACTAACTGGTGAACTGTAATGATTTTACTTATCAAAGAAAAAAATAACATTAATAAATTTTATTACATGGAGTTAATGTCAATATCTTAATTAATTTTTTTAGAAAGGTTTCCTTTTACGTCTTTTGATGTTTTCATTTTTTCTGCTTGTTTTAATGTTTTTATTGCAAAATTTATTCTAAAAGAATAATAATATCATTTTATTTATTACATTTATTTTAATATTTTTCAGATATTGTTGTTAAAGGACAAAATGTATTTTTACTTTTAGCTCTTTTGTTTAAGGTAAAAAAAAAAGTTATATTTAATATATATTTTATATATGTTATATTTATATACTTTAAAGCATATTAGAATAACCAAACTAAAGGAAAGGCTACTTTATGAATGTTTTTAAATTTTATATAAAGTTTTAAAGTAATAAAACTTTTCTGTTTCTTGTTTAATGGCACTATGCAATCATTACTATTTTTTGTTTAGGTAAAAACAGTTTTATTGTTGATAATTAAATGATTAATAATATTGTGCAAAACTGCAAACCTGACAGTATTCCTCAAACAAAAGTATACCTCCCACCCATTTGTTTTTTTAAATTAAAAAGTGGGTTCTCAAGCTGAAAGCAACTCTCGAAAATTATTTGTTGTTGTGTGTATTTGGGCAAGGTGGCTGGATAAAAGCTGCAATTAAAAGTATAATCAATTTACTTTGAAAATTTACCCCTAAATTGAAGTAGTAAAAGAAATATTTGAGATTTCAGATATTACTTAATTCCTAGCCATACCGCAGAAGTGCTCTGTGTTTGCTTAGGGAAGAGATTAATAAAATGCCAGTTAATCGTTTTCCAAAAATCAAAGACGAGAGAGAGAGCAGTGGATAAAATCAGTTCCAGATGCTAATTTAAATGTTACTAACAATACTGTTATTTGTCAACAACATTGGCCTTCAAATTTTGATACCATAGAAGTTCATGGGGGGAAAATATGTCCAAAAAATCCACCATCTGGATGGCCAGGTATGCCATGTAGTCAAATACCAACACCCTCAGCTGTTCAAAGGAATATTAAAAAAAGCCCCAGTACTGTTAGAAATTAAATGGCAGATGAACCTAAAGGTTTTTTTAGAATTAGATAAAATTAATTATACAACTTTGAAAGAAAGTCTGCTTAACAACAAAAAAGACTTTGTACGTCCAGTTGTAGCATTTTTGGATGAAAATATTTTAACTATTCAATCATCAAAATTTGTTGATGGTATTCTTCTCTTTATGTTGAGAATTTATAACAATTTACACTTTGAAACATTTCATTATGGAGTTAATCATCTGATATTTAAATTCTATGGCTTTTGATCACAAGAAAAATATCCCAAGTCAACAATTTTTAGCAATGGTTCCCAAAATGGGTGGAATAAAATACAGCTCATATATAGTTATATGTGCTTTTGAGTAATATGCAACATTATGGACATTCTTGTAGATTAAGAGATGATATTCAATTACCCTCATTAGCAACATTAGGAAGGATGACGCCAAAAGTTTCAAAATTTCACAAAGAAATCTTTTTTGTGATCTATATTTAATACTCTTAATACCAATCAAAAAGGGTGAATAACTCTCCACGATGAAGTATATATCAAATAAATGTTACTATATCATGGCAAACAACTATTTGGTAAATCAGTTGACAATCCATCTCAAACTGGTCTTGGTATAATGTTGATATGTCACAATAGGGGTATAAAATTTATTACAAAATTGATTCCAATTTCAAAATTAACATCAGCCTTTTTATTTGAACAAATTGAGTTAACAGTCCAGGCTATCACATCTGTAGCAGCTGATGTAAAGGCTATTATATGTGATGGCAACCGAGTAAATCAAGCTTTTTTAAAAATTATATCCTACACTTCCTGAAAAACCTTGGTTAACTGAAAATAATAAACATTTGCTTTTTGATTATGATCATCTATTGAAAAATATTTGCAATTTGTGGCTGACAGAAAAAAACAGGATAACTAATCTTTGATTATGATGGAGTAAGACGAATTGCAAAATAGGCACATCAGTTATATTGTTTTGAATCTGAAAGACTAGTCAAACTTTCAGATTTAAATGAAATCTCCATTGCTCCAAAGCCAATAGAAAGACACACGAGTTTCTATTTGCCTCAGTGTATTTTCTGAGAAAAACATATAATGCACTTCTCACTCAGCAAGGAATAAGTGTAGATAAGAATGATACTGCCCTCTTCATAAACAAGGCTTTGACATTGTGGAAAATTTTAAATGTTAAGTCTCTTCAAATTGATAAATTACATAATAATCCTCTAGAAGCTGAAATCAGGTCTCCAAATGACACCCGACTTGATTTTATCATTGAATTTGGTAAAATGGCTCTTAATATGGTTGGCAGTCAAGGTAATCGTAAAAAAAAAATTATCCCAAAACACTGCTACTGCCATACATCAGATTAATGATTCCATTGCAAGTATATGTCGACACCTTTTGTTATATAGTCATCTTCTGATTCATGCAGCGACACAACGATAAAGATGCAAGAAGGAAGACACAGGAAGACTTCTTTACAAATATATTTTACCTCTCGCTTTATTTCAAGGGTTCGAAAGGGTTGTTCAAGGTTTGCATGTGAGAGGGTGCTGGAGACCGAACATAAACTTCATATTTTGACCCCACTGTTATGACCGTCACGTTGTGTCTTTCTTGTTCTCTTGATGTTGGGGTCTACTCCATCGGGGCTTTCCGAGGGGCCCCTTGGTCGGGTGTGGCCTTCCCTACCACATCTGGTCTCTGGCTGTCTGGAATTCTACTGGCAACTGCTTTGGCACCCAACTCAACTCAATTATATAATAATTCAACGCCCACACGATCGCCCACTGGATCTTTGAAATCGAATGTTTAATTGTCATCAAGCGGAAATAACTGTCATGCAGTTCAGAGGTTACTCTCTTCCGGTGCATCACTGTAGTGGCACAATGGGACCTTCACCTTGTCCTATATCATAAGCCTTAATCCGCCCACGCGATCTCTTTCAATTACTGGCCATTGGAATGTGTCACTTCCTTCCAGTGTATCACCTTGGAATAGCATTTTTGGGCCGGGTCGAAGGTCAAAATATAACACATAGCTACAAGTCAAAAATATGTACTACTTGGGCAATTTTCAACTGATCCATTAGAAGAAAAATTTGGTAAACTTTGCCAAGGATCAGGTGGCACCTATTTTATTAATGTTCAACAGTGTATTGAAAAGCTGCATATTAAGCAGACATCGTTACTTTTAAATCAAAATGTAAATATTGATGAATTTGATGTTAATCCAGGTCACCGATGTACATCTTGTGATTATAAACTTTGTGAAGAAGGTTCAGAAATATTTGATGATCTAGAAAATTTAGAACCATCTCTTTCTAATGAAATAAAATCGCTCTTGCATACATAGCTGGATATATTACAAGAAATGATAATCAACCCAATGAATATGAATCCCATTTTTATTACAAATAGTATGGAAAATGTACCAATTTAACTGACTGTGGAAAACTAAATGTTCCTTCTGACCACATTTGCCAATGGTTTTTTTTTTTTTTTTGTTTCATCCTTTTCCATACAATAAAGGAAAAGGTTTACCATAAATCATTAAGTAACATTTTTATGCTAATTTCTGAGTTTCATTTTTTCAACATGGAGAAAAAACATGCTTCTATTTTTGCAAATATAGTTTTTAAATTTTTTTGCAAACATGGCACACCCAGATCAGAAAAAGAACCTGCTCTAAAAGTTTTTAAACTTTCCTAGAATGATTTTGTTTTATTTGTCTATATTTCTGAAATGATTGATATACACACTTCGCCTGATGTCTTTCCGCCTTCTCGGGTTCTTTTTGTCAAACCCAGTAACTGTAATGTAAATTTAAATCAAACTTTTTATTCATTCGTAGGGGAGAGATTTGACACCTGTAATTAATATAAATATTTCTGATTCAATATTATTGGTATTATATCTTTTACCAGAAATCATAATTACCCCTTTGTGTTGTTTAATAGTTATCAGTGTCCCTAGCAAAAATACATATTTTCATTTATTTAAATTTCAACAGATCCTATTATCCTCAGGTGGGAATCATAATGTTATCCTAAGTATTTTCAAAAGTGGTTGACTTAATTTTCTTCTAAAATTTCTGAAAACCATACATTTTCCAATAGGCCTCCAGTTCTGGCTCTCAGTTGCGCCATGAGTTGGTCTGTAATATAAAACACCATGTATCAAACCACCTTATCTGGCCTGATATGGGTTAAAAAGTATCATTGCTGTTCTTCTACAAGGATGGCTTTGGTATTGAATAACCCATGAAGGTTGATATGCCATCAAACAAAAAAACTAAACCAAACCAAAATTACATACTGCAAAGATGTAAAAAAAAAAAATTACAATTAAATAAATAAATGATATTTCTCAATTTTTAAAAAATTTTCTTTAAGAGTTTAAATCTTAGGTCTTAATTCATCAAGTTGTGCTAACAGCATGGATTTGTCTCTCTTTGTCTCTCATCTCCTTCCATTTCCCCCTATCTATTGCTCCTAGCAGGTCCTCCAAACTACATCCAGTGTCTACATAGAGCAAATGTAGGTAAGTTCTTTCAGGTAAATCACCACTGGCACATCCATCCATAGGGGTCCATAGAAGAATGTCACTAAAGTTCATCGTTACCTCTCCAACATGTCTTGTTTGTCTTACTTGAATGGCTTTAAATAGGGGAGATAAGTGGCTGTACAGTTGCTGTTTTGTTGGGTGTTGCTTCCTGTATTTTATCATGACAGTACATAGCATTATTGTCTATTTTCTATCTAACTTTTTTTTCTATATGTTTTGTTAGCATCCATGTGGTGCATCCATTCAGTAGTATTGACACAGCCAAAGCTTGGAAAAATTCCACTTTATTTTTTTGAATAGTTCAGATTTCCATATGATTGATAACCTGTCAATAAATTGCAGTTTATGCCTTCTCTAAGCATTATGTTGAGATCATTTTCAGTAGATGAGATATTATTGCCTAGATATGTGAATTTGTCTACTAATTTTAGTGGTCTACCTCTTGGAGATGGCTTTTTCTCATTTAAAACATGTGTACTCTCTTTTATTTGCAATCATGTGGAGACCAATGTCTTCACCTCCTTGTTCTTGGCTAGGATTCATCTTTGGCAGGTATATTTGCAAAAAGTGATAGATCATCTGCATAGCCTACATCTCATAATATTTGCTGGATATTGTCTACTTTTTGCTTTTTTATAGTGAAAAGTCATTTTCTTTTATTAGATCTATCAATGTTTAAAGTACATAGTCTTGGCAGATTATAAAGAAATATGGTGCTAATGTACTGCCTTGAAAATCTCCAGTGACATTATTAAAAAAGTCTGTGTCTCCATCAAGTGAGTGAACCTTTGTGTTTCTACAAAGCATCATTATAGCTGGAGCAATTTCTTTCGGGCAATCTTATGTTAAAAATATTTTCTCCATCTTCCCTCTGTGTATAAATTCAAATGCCTCAGAAATCTACCAACAACTGTTGACTCAAGATTTTTTTGCACATACTATTTTGATTATTTGATCACTGATCAGAATCTGTGATGTTGTGGAAGGATTTCTCTGGAAAACATTCTAATTTTTCCTAAGAATTTCCTCAATTTCAGGTTTGATACAGTTGAGAAGCATGGTATTATAAACCTTACAGTTATGACAGTCTGAGTTAAACCTCTTATTGTTCATAGTGATTCCAAAGGGAGAATCAAACCTTTGGTTCATTTCTCTATTGTGTTTTGTTTAGGGCATAATTGAAGACTTGACATCAAACTTCCTTGTCTTCCATACTTCTGGGGAGTATTTCATTGTGGCCTCCAGCTTTTCTGCTATTATTTTTTTGTCAGTTCTATATTAAATTCTTCCTCCATAAACTTGTGGGTTATTAAGAATTTTTGTGATAGGTTTATCAGTGTCTTAAGGTGATTTTCAAAGCATATTCTTGAAATGTTCTTTCCACTTCTATTGTCTATCTGGCAGCTTTTACTTTTGCTCTTAAGATTCCCTTCCTTCTGTTCACTTCATTTACTGTCTGCCAAGATTGTTTATCTTCTACTGAATTTCTGATTTTATTGATTTGACCTTGAATGTATTCTAGTTATTCTCTTTAGCATGTGTTAGTTCTCTCTAGACTTTCTTAAAACCTGACTTGAAAAAAGCAGGTCATAATTAGAAGGATGTAATAATAAAAAGTAAAATGAAAAAGAATTCCAAAAGTGGTTAAAACCACCAAAATGCAGTGAATAATGTATCTTACAATGTGGCATCATATGTTAAATGTATATATGTCCTATGTATACACATTATATGAAGGTTGTTTAAATATTGGGCAATCCCCATGGCGTAGTGGTTAAAGTCCTGGACTGCAACATCATTGAGTTATTGAGTCCAAATTTAAGTTGTCCTGTTACATCCTCTTCTGAAAAGGTATTGAACTCCTTCCTTATCCCCTTCACTACTGTTCTTCTATAAAGATAGTTTTAGGATTTGATAACCCACAAGGGTGGATATGCTATTAAATAAAGAAATCATGTTATATACAACCATATTATGAAAAGGGTATATATCTAGAGAGAGAGAGAGAGAGAGAGATGTCTGTGAAGTTTATAAATCACTGATCATAGAGAAAGTTATCCAGATTCAATTCAATGTTTTCATGCAACGAAGTAAGATCAAATTTTTTCCCCAAAAAGACTTACTCAGGACCAATTATCACTCAAGTCTTTTTATGCTGTATTAACTTTACTGACCTAACAATTTTATGCCTTACTATATTAGAAATTAGTAAAAATATTATTGGATTTACCATGGACTTTTTCATTAGAAAGAATTGGATATCTGGGAAAATTTATTTTTATAAAAGTGGTTCTTGATTATGTTATGGTTAAGAAGTACTGTTTTCATATAACAAAATAAAATTCTGTATTCTATGAAGTTAAAGTAACAAAACAAAGTTAAAAATAGGATGGTCATTTAAAAAAAAACCTTCTCCTATAGAACTTTGCTATCCAAAAAGGAGAACTTGGGCAAGAAAAGGAAGATTTATGTTATCTGTAGTGGTGTATTAATAAACTTCACTTTTCCCATTATTACCGATCACTACATCACAATGGCTTACTGTACAGAAGACATGAATATCATCTTTTTTCCTAGAAATCAATCCAAATTCTTTATCTAATTCATGGTTAAACTTGGTCTTTCTTTGCTGCATTTTCTAAAGGGGTAAATAAGTGCTCAAGCTTTAATACTATATGCTCTCGGCAGGGACTCGGCCTATGTACAAGAGTAGAGAGAAGTGGGTATGCCCAATCTTGTATTTCTTGAATACTCCTCTTCTATGCATAGTGGGCTGTTCCATGTGGAGTTCTTGTTATTATGAAGACAAATTATCTTATACATTCTATAGACAATTCAAAATATATAGAAAGAAAAACAAAATTATATATAGAATTGCAAAATTTTATTGGCAAGAACTGTAGAAGTGGGGAATCCATAGCTGCCAAGCTTACATACTTCTACTTAACAGTACAAATACTGGCTACTCAGGTTCAAAGGCTTTTAAAAGGTTTAAAAAAAAAAAAAAAAAAAAAAAGTAATCAGACACACTTGTTTTATGCAATCTATTTCATTTGGACTCTGAGAGTTTTTACATTTTCAAAATAAAAGAAAATCTGGAGAAATTAAATGTATAAATCTTATTTGAAACTTTAGAAAAAGATGTTATCATAATCATCAAAACAAAATGCTGACAAAATGGATTTTCTTAACTTTCTTTTGCTATCTGTCCCTATTGGTCACTCCTCTAGATGGCATTCAGTACCAACATAGAGCTGATGAATGTTTTTGCTGGTCTACCAAAACTAGTGTATCCATATGTAGAAGTCCATACTTACTTCAAATGTATAAAAATAAATTATTTTCAATAAAAAGTTATTTATTGTTTTTATTTTTTATTTATTTATTTACACACTCACAGAGGGAATTATACAAAGACATCAAAAATATTCTAAAATCTATGAAAATGGATATTGAAGAAAAAAGTCCTAGAGAAAGTTTCAATCAAGACAATCCTGGAGAATCAAGAGATTACAATCATCTGTGAAGATGAAGCAATTATCACATATTTCGATTTCTTTCATTGCCTGGATGATTTCCTTTGTTTCCTGCTATATGAATTGGTTCAATAGCAGTTACAGTCCTGTATGTAAAAATATATGGTGTTTCAGAAAAATTAATATTGTTAGAATGAGAATTGGTTAAGTTTTTAGATTTGAAATGATACTGAATTTTTTAAACACCCTCTGTGTGTGTGTGTATATATATATATATATTAAATTAAAATAGGTGGGTGCATGAAGAGATTTGTATTTTTTAATTTATTTATTTTGTTCTTACATATGTGTATGTTTCCAGCTTGTTGCTTTCATCAGAGAACATATATGGCACAAGGCCTTGTTAATGGGGTACTCCATGAGATTTGAACTCACTCGTGTTTGCAGTTTGAATGATTTTCAGTTGGTTATGGGTTTATATAGAGATCTTCCTCTTTTTTTTTCTTAGAGTGTGTTTACCTTAGTCTGCTAAATAAATAAATTATAAATCTCTTTGTGGACCTATCTATTTTGAAATATTTTTATTCTCCCTTTGGACCTACAACAAAATTATATATATATACACACACACACAAAAACCAACAAAATCTGGTAGTATCTTAAGATACTGCTGGGGCTCCCTGGGTAATTACTCAGATGCTTTGGCTTTGAAACTGCTAGACTCCAGAGTTATTCTATGAAGGTTCTGCATGTTATACAGCTGTTGTTTTTTTTGGGGGGGGTAATCTCAGTATGTGTATGAAATATATAAGTATATGGTTGTAGATAGATGTATTTTTTGGTAAATCCTCTAGACAACATACAATGTCCACGCAAAACAGATGAATGTAAATTTTTGCTGGTCTGCCAATACTGGTGTATCCTTGTGTAAAAGTTCAGAGGAGTATGTCACTTATGAATTTGTCCTTACTTTCTCATTGGTTTTAGCATATCTTGCTTGTCTTTGCATCTAAGTAAATTTGATTTGGGCTCTGTAGCTGATTTTTTAATACTGGGACCAGAGCTCTTACTCCTACAGAATGTACCTCTTATTGACCCACAAAAAGGGTAATGCTGTCTGAATGTTTGGTTTGAGTTGTGGTATTCTTTTGATGACTATTTTTCTCATCCAAATATGCCTTCCTTATAGATGAGTAGCAGTAATTTCCTGACTGAATTATTTGATCCTAGTCATTGACCTATAAGATTCCTCTACCTAGGATCAAGTGAACTATACCTTTCACCCACTTTTTAATCCATCCACAGTACTGCAGCCTGTGCTTTCTCATATTACACACTTAAAAATAATACAACACCCTCTCCTCCTTCAGAATCTGATATCCAGTGACAAACCAGGGCAAGATAACTGAATGATTACACTGGCTTGTATTAAAAAAAATTTCCAAAGTGATATATGATCACCATTTTATGCTGAATTTAAAAATACCATTCATTGTATTTGGTCAGGTCTAGTTTTTAAGATGTGCTTGAATACTTCACAAGTTGTACACAATAATAACACTTATTTAAAAGCCTGTGGACTTGTCACAGCTGATCATGGATGCCTGATGTTTAGTATTGCATATAATACTGTATGTGTACCTAACTACAGTGTACCTACTCACTAAGACCTGCATATCTAGAGAGGGCGAGGCTTATCCCTCAGCTTAAAATAATCTTAATGTACTGTGTCAATGAGGAGCTGAGTGCTGATTTATTTTTTTCTCTTTTCAGCTTGACATTTGTTTTCCTGTAAGAATAATCCTAATAGGTTCTATTATATGTGATAATGTGGTTCTTCTGAACTTTCAAGCAAAAATCACTGACTTTGTGAAGAAAGTATATCATGATTACTTTGGAGTCAAATAAGGGGATCAAGATAAGCCATTCATTCCCCTTGGTTACTGCAAAACGTGTGGAGAACTTGAGGGATTGGAGGAATGGTAAAAGAAAGAGTATCCCATTTGTCATTCAAATGGTCTGGAGGGAAAGAAAAGATCACATTATAGACTGCTTTTTCTGAATGATAAATATAAAAGGAATAAATTTCAAGAAAAAGCACCATATTCCATACCCCGATGTTACTTCTAACTTAAGACAAATTCCTCATGGCTCAGACCTTCCTGTTCCTGAACCTGATGGTAATGTGGAATATAGCCTTTATTCTAAACATAGTGACATGACTGTTGTAGCTAGAGATGATGCCTACAAGCCAGAAGAAAATGACCAGCCAGTACCCTTGACACAAGCCGAACCTGACTCAAGACCTGAAACTTTTAAAGGAGTCTGCTCAGCTGCTGAGTTCAGGTTTCAAAGAGAAACATTTGTTGGTACCACGAACAACGTTCTACTGGTTTCAAGACCATGCAAGACAATTTAGACAGTTTTACACGTTGCAGAATAAGTCATTATTGGCTTATTGCAACAACATTGCTGGATTCATCAATGGGCTTAGACTATGATGCTACTGAAAGGATACTTTTTATAGACTCTTCCAGCAGGAGTCTCAAAGCAGTTCTTTTATATAATAGGGATTGTTTTTCATCTGTCCTTATTGAGCATTCAGTACAAATGAAAGAAACTCAAAACAGCATGGATCATTTGCTGTCTGTTGTAAACTACCAGGAGTGCAAGTAGTTGATCTGTGGAGATCTTAAGGTGGTTCGACTAGTCCTTGGACTCCAAGGTGGATACACAAAGCATCCTTGTTTTCTGTGTCACCGGGACAGCCAGGCTGATGTCCAACGTTATGCCAGACAAGAGTGGCCATTAAAACAAGGGTTAAAACTTGGCTCACATAACATTCAGTCTCACCCTTTTGTTGAACTGAGCAAAATACTGCTTCTACCCTTTTATATCAAGTTAGGAACTTTATGAATGCAATGGACAGGGAAGAGGCAGCAGGTTTGCTTTCTTCATGGAGAAATTCCCACAGATTGGCATGGAGAAACTCAAGGCTGGTATTTTTGTTGACCCTTAAATAAGAGGATTTATGAAAGACCCAATGTTTGATGAAGCAGTGAGCAAAGCTGAGCTGTTTGCCTGGAACTCACTATAGTCAGTAGTAACAAACTTCCTGGGAAATCCCTGGAGTGTGGAATACTAGAAGGAAAATGAACAGCTACTGAAGAGTTTCTCCCAACCCAGGGCACGAAAATCAGTCAAACTGCTATTTCTACAGTCAAACAGACTACTTTCCAAAGACCTTTGGAGATTCGAGTGCAGAGCATGGTGAGTGCTTTCACCTAGACATTCTATCTCGGCCAGTGGGATGTAAATTTTCTCACTGACTACTGCTGGTACATGAAACAAGATGCAGTGGCTGCCGAGCACAGGAGGAAGTCCCTGAAAAGACCTTTCATCCATGAATAGCTTCTTTTGTGTATTTTTCACAATCTGAGCTTTCTGCAAATATATCAGCCCTAAATTTAGCATTATTATTCAACAAAAATATAGTTATAATACTGTTCTGTACATTTCAAGTAAGAGCTTGTATCTTACAAATTTGATCTGATTAGAAAAAATGAGTATGATTTTTGGAATCAGTGTAAAAAAAACTCTTAAAATCAGCTATTACATAATCAACCTTGAAAACAGTGCAGGCCAATGTTATGAAGGGTTCATTATTGATTGTCACAGAATGCTACATCTCTGGTAAAACACCTCAAGGGTTTTGATCCTATGAATTTTCCTTCTCACAATATAACAAAAATCTTTCATCTCATTATCACTTTATGTTTCTGTTATCAAAAGTAGTATACAACAGCTACTCAGTAATGCCTAATTGTCTAACAACAGTACCATCAGTAGCATATCTATTGTATGGCAGGTTGTGCACATACACTGGGCATCACTTTAAGGGAGCACCATTCAGAGGTACTAGCAGCTGGACCATTTATGTGCATGAACTAGGAAGTTATTCTAGAATTACTTTTCAAATAATGCTGACCATCGCAGTTCCCATCACTAGCTATGAGAAATTGTTCAGCATTGTTAAAACTAATACTTTCGTATTTGTGAGCCTTCCTGAGTCAATGTGATTTGTTCTGTTGAGTGTAGGAAGAGTAAAAATTGAAAAAACACTTTGAGCATATCAGAGACCAATTTGCATCAGTGAAAGCAAGGACAATGCAGTTGTTATTTTCAGTAGTGCCATTATTTGTTATAAAAAAATTAATGAAATCAATGAATCCCTTTTCAGCTGATTTTATGGCAAAGTTATCATTTGAAGAAGTCTGGGATTGGATGTTTAGATAAAAGTGCAGTTCCAGTACTTGCCAATAGTATTAGTTTCTGTGGATATGTGGCTGAGAACCATATCTTGATGCTAAAAACCATTTAAATTTTTTCTCTCAATCATATCATACTACATTAACTTTATAATCCAATGTCTCTCCAATCTTGAACAAAAGTGCTTGCATTTCACATAGTGCTAATACTCTGGGGAAAGGTATGTATCCACTTATTCTCCCTCCAGCTAATGGTAATCAGTAGGCAGACTGTACTCTTTAATCTTGGTATTGTCCCCAGTCTAGAAAATAAAAATCTTTGAATTCAAACCCCTTATACTCTGCTTAAAAGTTAATGCTGAGGAAATGTTCTTGGTGTAACAGTTATTTTCATCGGAAATGGGCACAATCACTTCAAACCCTGAACAAGGCTGTTTGCATTTCATATAGCACTAATCCTCTTGGAAAAGTTACACATCCTTCTATTCTCCCCCAAAATATTGGTAAATAGTAAGGTAGGCTAGGCTCATTAACCTTGGCTAGACTAACAGTCTAAGAGAAAGAAAACTCTTAATTCAAATTAGTTGTGCTCTGCTTAAAAAATTGAACTAGTATCATATCCTGGTCAAGGCAAGGAAGTTGGATAAATTTACACCTGTTTCTCTTACTTCTACAAGGATTTTTTTCTATAGTCATAAATGAAACTCTGTATACATCAATTGATAAGCTCTTAGTTTAACCTAATTTTTAACAATTCCACAAGGTCAGTTTCAAAAAATACAACCTTAAAATCTCTGCAAATTTATTATTCATATTTGATATAATGACAATATTTTCATACTGGTTTATCATCAGCATCAAATCATGCTGATAGCATGGATTCCTTTTACTCTCTATATTGCTATCCACCCCCAAAGCCATCACTCTTAGCAAGTCCTCTGGGCAGCATCCAGTGTCTACTCAGAGATATTAATTTTTACCAGTTGACCAACACTGGTGAATTCATGTGTAGGAGTCCACATTGGAATGTCATGTATGAGTTTATCCTAACTTCACCTACAATACTCAGCATGTCTGATTAACCTTACTTGGATGGTTTATGAGATGGGAGGTAAGTGACCATACAGCTGTTTTGTAGGGTGCTGCTTCCAGGATTTGTTCAAAACAGCACAGAGCATCCTTGTGCTGTTACCATTTAGCTTTTTAGGTGGTACAACTATACAATAGTACTTATACAGTTACAGCTTGGGAGAATTGCTGTTTTAATTTAGCAGATAGATCAGATTTCCATATGGCTGTTAATCTGTCAGTAGCAGATAGATCAGATTTCCATATGGCTGTTAATCTGTCAGTAGCAGTCTATGTTTTCATATGCATATGTCAGCAATACTTGATAGATATGACTACTGATCTACTGATTACAAAGGGTTACCATTTAATGAGAAGTAGGCATCATCTTGATTAAAACACATGAACTCTATTTTATTCACATTCACATTGGGATTAATGTCTATTGCTACCTTCTCAAGGCTATGCAATAAATATTTGGCAAATTAGCACAAAGGGAATGATAAAATTCAAAGTTTTTTGAGATTTTTAAAAAATGTTTTTTGTTGTCATTCATTCACTCAATTTGATTTTCCAAATAGAAGTCCCTTTTTCTCTAATTTAGCTTTTTCTTTAATTTTGTCTTTCACTTTGTCTCCCTAACTTACCTGGTCAAAAGGTGATCAGTGTCCACATTGGTAAAAGCAAACCAGATGACACTTCTTTATTGACAACACCCAATATGCTGTATCATATTGTTTTACAAATAGATTTGACTCTTAGAAGTTTCCCTGATTAAAGTAAAATACATAGAGTGGAATTTTAAAACATAGTTGTACCAAATTTTTAAAACATAGTTGTACCAAATTTTTAAAACATAGTTGTACCAAATTTTTAAAACATAGTTGTACCAAATTTTTAAAACATAGTTGTACCAAATTTTTAAAACATAGTTGTACCAAATTTTTAAAACATAGTTGTACCAAATTTTTTTTTAAATGTATCTAATAATTATTAAAGTTAATCTTCTTTTACACACTTTGATGTCAGTATAAATACTGAAATTTAAGTTACTTGGTGAATGCTAGTTTGTGGTATGTATACCACATGACTGAAACTGTTGAAGCCATAAACAGTACCCACTGTGATTGGGAAAGGTATGAACCCCCTTATCTCCCTCCAGCTATGGGTAAATAGTAGGGCAGACTAGGTTCTTCAGCCTTGGTTTGGCAACTAGTCTAGGAGAAGGAAAACTCTGAATTAAAACCTGTTAAACTCCGCTTAAAATTTGACCTTGTGTCATATCCTGCCCGAGCGGAGGGGTTGGTAAATAGGATTGGTAGCATTCCATTTGTGGTTTGAAAACTGGACAGTTTGGGGAAATTATGCTTTATGAGTTGAATTGGGAAGTAAAAACATTAGTTGTGTGAAAAGTAAAGGCATAGTTGATCTCAGCACAGTAACTAGATTATTTAAGAAATTTCATTTGGGTTGCTAGAAATTTGACAGTCACTCAAGGTCAGTTGGACCTAAAATCTTTGATCTCAATACTATACTCCAAGCCATAAAGCACTCAGAAAGTATTCAGCTCTCAGAATGTATCAAGTGAGCTTGGCATATTACAGTCACAGATTTTTTACATTAAATGGCAATACAGAGAATAACCTTGTAAACTCAAAAATGGTTGGTAACAAATCCCAAATCAAGGAAGATTACCCAAATTCAGTTTCAGCATTAAATCTAGATTTGGCAAAAAGGGACCCTTTCTGGCAGGCTGTAATATAATTGAATGACTCATAGGAAATTGAATAAGTAAATAATTAAAGCAGACCATAGTCATTGAATAAGGGAGAGGTACTCATTAAAAATGACTAAAGAAAACTATAGTTCCAAAATCTTGTGCACATGCTCAAGTGAGCAGAAGTTGATACTTCTGCTCCCAGCACAACAGGCAGAAGTGAGGGGATGACTTTGGACAGTCAATTGCAAGACGTAAGAAAGTGAAGATGTCAGTAGAACATGTAAGGAGAAGAAAGTTTATGAGACTCAAGTTTGGGGGGCACTCCAAAGGGGATGTTAAACTCAGAGGACACGCATGCTAGAACCAGGAAAAAATTCAAGATCTGTATGCTCCTTTTCTCACTAGGATATGTTGCTTATTTTTGTCTAGTTGAATGCAGTCATCTCCTGCTTCTATACACTCTTTTTTTATTCTCCTGGCAATTGCTTGTTACCTAGTAGTAAATAAACTTTGGTGTTTGTTTAACAGTTTCACATTCGTTGACTGTTACCACAGCGAGGTCACAACAGGGGTCGAAAAAGTCTCTTTAATATTACAATGGTACAAGGCAAATTTCAAATTAAGTGGCTTACATAGGTTAGGTGTTTTTACAGTCATTAGAAGATTTATTTTTCCTCATAATGCAATGTCAATTACTATATATTTCATGCAGCAAGTTGTCTATGGCTTATAAGAAGTTAATCCAACACAATTTCAGCAAAATTTCAGAGCTGCTGAATTGTGTATTACCAAAGTATTACAAAACTTTTGACTCACCCTAGTAAATAGAAACATATTCTATCATTTTAAAAAATTATTAGAAAATTCTAATTCACCATACTGATGCTTTTTGTTTTATCATTATTATTATTTTTCCCCCTCAGTGAATTTCAAGATTTCGAATAAATTGAAGATAACAAATTACAGGTGAAAGAAGAGACACATCAGAAAACAAAAATTGGCAGGTAAGATTTTTTTTTTGTGTGGGTGTGTATATATATATATATATATATATATATATATATATATATATATACTGTAGGCATATTTGTGGAGTAGAAGGGATTTCAGTCTAATGACAAAGCAACTCTTCTAATAGAAGTTAACTCCATAATCAAAACCTGGAGATGGCAACTCCAGCATCAAACCTCTGCTGAATTTCATGGGAAAGTCTAAGAGAAAGTACTCTGAAATAAAACCTGCAGTTTTCATAATCACTATTTATCTTGCTATGCTTGTCACTGAGCTCTAGCTATATTGGCTGGGGCTGCAGAATATATCAACTAAATCTCTGCAGGGGGGTGAAACTCCCCCTAACAAGTGTCCTGGATATGACACTAAACAATCTGATGGTAAGGTTCCAGTAATGCTGGGGCTATGGGGGATGCAGATTACCCCTTCATTGCCATCGTTCACAGGTCCACTCATGCCCGGAGTGGTAGCATCTGATTGGGTCCTATCTATGGTTCAAATAGAACTAAACTGTGTACTTATGCTAAACTCAATTGGTTGAAATAGAACTGTTTATATGTATAAAGTAAGTAAAATCAGCTCATTGGCCTAGTGGTTAGAGTGTTCGGCAATAGTCCTGGTAGACTGAGGTTCAATCCCAGATCAAGTCATACCAAAGACTCAGAAAAATAGTACTTGATGCTATATTGCTTAACATTCAGCATTATAAGGGAAAAGTGGAGCAATCCAGGGAATGGAGTAGTGCCCTCCCCTACACTTCGGTGTTGTAGCTATTGAAAAGGGAGCCTTCAAGTTTCCCTTGACTACGGTAGCCAACTTTACTTTATATGTATAAAAAGGATTTTGCATTAAATGACCTAAAAAGGTTTGTATCAAAGATAATTTAATATTTTTTTAAGAAAAATGTGGTATTCTTTTTTTTCTTTTTTTTTTTCAACAAAATTTAATAAATTCTATTTTGATTTTTCTACTAAGATAGCAAATAGTTTCTGTGATGAAAATGAAGACTGTATGCAATTTTGGATGATACAGTTGAAGGTTTTCAAGATGAAAAAAAAAATTTTTAATCCAGAAATCCAATCCAAGAAATTTTATTTAACCCCCCCCAAAAAATAAGAAGATATTTGTTTAAAAGTTCTCAAGTGATATCTTAAAGATAAATAATTAGCAGTTTTACAGTATCAAAAGAAAGGCTAAATTGTAATGTTAATACAATTTAAAAAATAAAGACAATTTTATAAGATTCTTCCTCTTTTGTTTATGTTTGCTAATATGCAATCAGAAAAAACTCAAATATATAGTTTTTAATAATTTTTATCAACTGATACTACAAATGTAATGGGAATTAACTGTCTTGTTGATTACGACAGTAAAAAGAGAATTAATCTCAAACATTAATGAAAATCTCTCACAAATTGGTGAGAGATTTTCATTTTAAAATGAAACTTGGTTTCTACGTATATAAGAAACACAAGAAAAATAAACAATCAGTATAAAATATATGTCTGTTATTTACGTATTAAAAGGGAGTTATTCAACTCAGGAGTGTCACCCTTTTTTTAAATGAACCTGCTTATTCAAATTACAATGAAAGATTTTTTTAAATACATAAATAATTATGTATAAAAATTATGAACATAACTTTATAAATATTTAAATTTCGATTTTTACACTTATGAAAAACCAGAGAAAGATCTATACGTTTTCACTGTACAAGTTCAATGTTCTTTCTGATTTTTTTCATTCGTCAAAATATTCTTTTAAATTCAAATTTCCCTCCAATTCATTAAGCAGACTCTTTTTTTTTAAATTTGAAACGATAGACATTGGAATTTTCAAACCAAACATACAAACACAACATTTCAATAATTTTTCAACTGTTACTCAAGCATTCATTTCCCTTTATAAAACATTTAAAATAAAAACGTTTGCGACAGAAATAAACAAAATAAAACAAATAATTGTCTAGGATTGAATTACAATATCATTAGATCAAAATTATTAAATTCTTTCCATCCCAAAAGTCAAACAACTCATATGAAGACTTGAAAGGATCAAAGATGGAATAGAGAGAAATGAAATATCTGTCCTATTTTATCAAACAAATGTATATATATATATATATATATATATATATATATATATATATACCATAACTTTAACAAAAATACTAAATTCACTATGATAGAAAAGATTTTTAAAATTGATCAAATTCTTCATCATTTCTAGAAATCCATGAATATAAATAGATATTACATTTTGAAACTCCAAATGGACTCAACAACAACCTGAACTACCCGAAAAACATTATATATTAACATTATATTTTTAACGTACTTATCATCTGGGTATGCCAACAGCATGGATTCCCTTGATTCTCTCTCTCTCTCTATCGCTCTCACCACCCATTCATCGCTTTTGTTAAGTCCTTTAGATAGCATCCAGTGTCCATTATAGCTGATGGATGTAAGTTTTTGCTAATCAGCTAACATTATGGAAATTAACACTTGTGGCTAGCACTGGAACTGTATCCCTGTCTAAACAGCTGACCCCCTTTTGTTTTTGATTTTAGATAACTGTACCATAAAATCAGCTTAAAAATACAAGTTCATAAATTTTTCTAATCAACAAATTTTGCCTTCACTGATGCAAATTGGTCTGATGTGGTCAAAGTCTGTTTTTTTTTCAGTTTCTTCTCTTTCTACACTCAATATAGCAAGATCACAGAGTCTGCCTTGACCAACGAAGGTTCTCAAATATGAAAGTATTAATTTTAAATTGCTGATTGATTTCTCAGCTGGGAATGGAACATTGTACCAGGTCTAAGTGAAACCATGAAACACGTAGAACAACTTGCACACAAAATTATGCATAATGACCTTGCCTTTTCTAAGGTTAGATATTGATGGGTTTCACTAGGTCAATGTCAGGTATCATGCTGCAACAAGAACAATGAAAACCATCAGTCAATTTAGTGAGGAACAGTTGCCACATCCTCTTTACAGTTGAGATGTGCCCCCTCTGATTTCCATTTGATTGGCCCCAAAGTTTTCAAGCAATGAAGTGAAAATCGCCATACTCAAATGGCTAAAACTTCTGTCCTAAGATTTCTGGGCTGAAGGAATAAAAAAGGAATTTTTTTTTCTTGGGGGAAATGGGAGTCATCATATTGCAAAATTCACCTTATTTATTGAATAACCCTTCTTTCTATCTATCTATCTATATTTATATATGTGTGTATATATAGATAATGCATATTTTTCTGGTTATGGTTAGGGTTTCTGATAGTTAGAAAAAATAAAAAGCCTATATTCTGAAAACCTGTTTCCTAAGCCACACCTTCTCATTGCACTGAGAGAATAAGATCGAAGATATGCCTTGAGACCTGCTGCAAAAGCCAGTGGAACTGGGCAACTACCAACATGCAAAATTGTATAAGGCTTCATATTAAATTAACCATGTATCATATTTGGGTTCTGTTGTGTGGAGGCAAATAGATACAAAGAAAATGCACGTATATGTGGTTTTTTTCTGAGTAAACACACACTGTTGCATCATTTTCTTGGGTGAAACCATGAACTATTTTCTATCTGAAATAAATGGAAATTGATGGAAATTGATTCTTGTGAAAAAATGAACCAAATATTATTGCATGCCAGTGACAAGAAGCCTTCTTTTTTTTTAATAGGTATCTTTCACTGGGACATACTATAGGTAGTAATGGACTTATGCCTTTCTCAAGACTTGGTTTAAATTCTGATCCTGCTTATTATTTATAATTTGTAGACTGAAAAAACTAATCTTTTAGCAACTACTATATTGATATATATTCTTTTTTATTATACATAGATTCATTGATACATTGTGTGTGTGTGCGCGTGCATGGGTATAATGCATATATAATTGTGTATGTATATCTCTCTCTTTCTCTCTATATATATATGTGTGTGTGTGTGTGTGTGTGTGTGTGTGTGTGTGTGTGTGTGTGTGTGTGTGTGTGTGTGTGTGCACACAGACATGCTGGTTCTGTAAAAAAGCAACAACTGTGTAGACAACAAATCCTTTATCAGATGATGATTCTGGATTCAGGCATCATTACTATTAAGAGCACTCCGGCAGTATTTTACGATAACCACCAGACTTTCTTGATTTTCTGTCACATTGTGTGAATATCATATCAAGATATAACCTCTTTGTTTCATTCTTTGTTGCATTGATGACTTCCTAGCAATGAAGCTTTAATTTAGTGTTGTAAGATTTAAGTTAACTCACTAGATGATATGTTAATACACTGAGCAAAAATAAAACTCATATGTAATTCATGTGCAAAGTTGTACATCTCAATAATGAGATAATGTTCTACATCATTACCATCATCAAGGCAGGCTGACAGCATGGATTCATTTGACTTTTTCTCACTATCCATCCCTATCAGCCATTGTTTTTCGTAAGTCCTCTTGGCAGCATTTTGTGTCTACTCAGAGCTGATAAATGTAAGTTTTTGCTGATTAGCCAAAATTATTATGGAAATTAGCATCTATGATAGGCACTGGTTATTGTACCCTTGTCTAAACATCTGACTCCCTTCTTTCTTTTTTTTATTATAATATCAGCTCAAAAATGAAAGTTGATTTCATTAATCTTTTAATTTACAAATTATGGCACTACAGAAAATTGCAATTGCTTTCACTGATGCAAATTAGTCTGTTTTTTTTTTTGTTTTTTTTTCAGTTTCTTTCTACACTCAGCAGAGAAAGATCACAAAGTCTGCCTTGACCCACGGAGGTTCTCAAATATGAAAGTATTAGTTTGAACTTGATGAATGAGCTCTCATAGCTGGCGATGAAAACTGCGATGGCTATCATTATCTGAAAAATAATTCTAGCCTACCTCTCTAGTTTATACAGATGAATGGTCCTACTGCCACTACCTCTCAGTGGTGCCTAGGGCACATGTCCTACCTACCAAAGATACACAACTGGTTGTAATAACTGTAATTATCTATTGTGGTGGGGGACTATTAAAAATACTAAATTCATTTCTTTAATTTTCAATCTGTTTCTATTATAAACCATATAAAAAGATTTTCTATAATAAAATCAAGAATGCACTGCTCTATAGCATTAAAAGTAAGAATTCATAATATTTTAAGAGGAATGAATACTTACTCCATTTAAACATAAATTCTAACCACTTTGGTTTAATAGCAAATTTTTCTAATATCTTGTATAATACTTTTCTTTTTTTTTGTTTCAACTCAACAAGTATCCGTTTTTCAATGGAAATTCAAGATATTTTGGGGATATTGTGCATCATAAAAATTACTGAAATCTGTCCAAAGTTGAAAGATTTCTTTTGGGGAACTTTTGCCAAAACCTGTTTCCAAACTGGATGATTTCATTCACAAAATTGATAATTTTTCTTTTTTCATTTTTTTCTAATAGATATAAGCAATATATCTTTAAGAAATATATAAGCAATATATCTTTAAGAAAATGACAAAATAAAATTTGAAATTAAATGCACTATTTATCTTTTCTTTTTTTTTCATTTATATTTTTTCCAGCTTAAATCCTGAAGGCACTTTCTTGGAAAATTCTCAGCAGGATCATTTTGATGACAATGATCCTGCAACAAGATTGTTGTCTTTTGTAAAAGTGACCTTTTCTTTCTTTGAGACTGTAGCAGGAGCTCTAGCAATGCTGACTAAAGGTTGGCAGTGTGCATTTGTTTGTTTGTTTGTTTAGTTATTTAATGGCATATCAACCTTCTTGGGTTATTAATGCCAAATCTATCCAAGGAGAACAGTAGTGGTACTATTTAAACCATGGGTATTTGTTTAAAAGTGAATATTATAGTGCAACTGGAGTTTGAACTCACTACAATTCTGCAGTCCAGCACTTTAACCATTGCACCATGAGGACCCCCCCCTGCATTTGTTATTTTTGGGTACCATAACTCAGTCTAAGAGAAAAAGAATGAAAGGTAACACAGAAAAGACTAGACTTGTATAGAATAAATAAAGAAAAGCTTTTATTACCATTTCTCCTCATGAATTAGCTGCCATCACATGATATCATTAGTTTGTTATGTCTTCTGTCAAAGTTGTTGCTACAGCTGCTTCTTACTGATCATTCCAGATTTCTTTAAAATATTTTTGCTGCTACTTAAGTCATCACTGAGTTCTTGCTTCTGCTGATTAATGACCTTTGAATAGTCTTAGTATTTCTGCTAGTTAATCATCACCGAGCACTTGCTTCTGCTGATTAATGACCTTTGAATAGTCTTAGTATTTCTGCTAGTTAATCATCACCGAGCACTTGCTTCTGCTGATTAATGACCTTTGAATAGTCTTAGTATTTCTGCTAGTTAATCATCACCGAGCACTTGCTTCTGCTGATTAATGACCTTTGAATAGTCTTAGTAATTCTGCTGGTTAATCATCACCGAGCACTTGCTTCTGCTGATCAATGACCTTTGAATAATCTTAGTATTTCTGCTGGTTAATCATCACCGAGCACTTGCTTCTGCTGATTAATGACCTTTGAATAGTCTTAGTATTTCTGCTGGTTAATCATCACCGAGGACTTGCTTCTGCTGATCAATGACCTTTGAATAATCTTAGTATTTCTGCTGGTTAATCATCACCGAGCACTTGCTTCTGCTGATTAATGACCTTTGAATAGTCTTAGTATTTCTGCTAGTTAATCATCACCGAGCACTTGCTTCTGCTGATTAATGACCTTTGAATAGTCTTAGTATTTCTGCTAGTTAATCATCACCGAGCACTTGCTTCTGCTGATTAATGACCTTTGAATAGTCTTAGTATTTCTGCTAGTTAATCATCACCGAGCACTTGCTTCTGCTGATTAATGACCTTTGAATAGTCTTAGTATTTCTGCTAGTTAATCATCACCGAGCACTTGCTTCTGCTGATTAATGACCTTTGAATAGTCTTAGTATTTCTGCTAGTTAATCATCACCGAGCACTTGCTTCTGCTGATTAATGACCTTTGAATAGTCTTAGTAATTCTGCTGGTTAATCATCACCGAGCACTTGCTTCTGCTGATCAATGACCTTTGAATAATCTTAGTATTTCTGCTGGTTAATCATCACCGAGCACTTGCTTCTGCTGATTAATGACCTTTGAATAGTCTTAGTATTTCTGCTGGTTAATCATCACCGAGGACTTGCTTCTGCTGATCAATGACCTTTGAATAATCTTAGTATTTCTGCTGGTTAATCATCACCGAGCACTTGCTTCTGCTGATTAATGACCTTTGAATAGTCTTAGTATTTCTGCTAGTTAATCATCACCGAGCACTTGCTTCTGCTGATTAATGACCTTTGAATAGTCTTAGTATTTCTGCTGGTTAATCATCACCAAGGACTTGCTGCAGCTTAGTGACTGTTCTGGATTTCTTCAAAGTGCTGCTGCTGCTTAATCATTTGCTGAGTTCTTTCTGGTTGCTACTTAGGTCACAGGCTGCTGATTTGTCTAAACTAAGTATCACTGATGAGTCAAAGACAAAGTTCTTTCTGTATTTATATACAGAAGAGTTGGTTCAAATTAGCTCAGAAATCTTCTTGCTTAAAACCTGTGTACCTGATACTAATTGGTTAGAAAATATTTTATTACCCTTTTTTATTTTTTATTTTTCTGGCATTTTTTCTGAATGTGGGTGCATAGGGCCAATCATGATTTTGGTTTGTTTTGCCATATGAGCAATAGCTATTAAGTTATAAAAGAAATTCTGGCAAAAAGAAAGCAAAATATTATTAATGAACCTAAATTATAGTTTTCTGTAGGATGTTATTATTTTGTTTTCAAAAATATCAATCTAATTGGAAAATTTTTGGATGATCAATCGATTTAAATTTTAATAACCAGACATATGGGGTTAAAAATAGCAATGGTAACTTTTAGTTTTTTGGGTATGAGCAAAAGTCTGGATTGTTTTCTGATTGATTGATCTTAATGGCATGTCAACCTGTCTAGAGTTATTTTATGCCTAGAGGTTAGGGAATGGTATTCACTGTATGTTCATGTTTATATTTTTTGTGTAGTTGTTTCTTAAGAGGGTTTTTTTGCACATGTCCTATCAAATAGGAATAGTGTTTAAACGGATCTATTTGACCCATAGATAATTGGATCTGGGAATAATGGCAACAAAAAGTGGCTCTACACTCCTCAGATCTCCAGAACTGGAACCTCACCAGCAGATCCAATTTCATGTCCTACCCAAAACACCCCTTTTTGAGGAGGGTTGTTACCCCTCCACAAGAGGTACAGTCAGTATATTTTAAGTCCCCACCAACAGAGTGGCCCAATTGTTTTTTGAGTTAAAACAAAAGTCATCGGAGAAAAATAAATTCAAGTAAATAAGTAATATTTTAATTTATTCAATAATGGAATAAAGAATATTTCTTATAAAATAAAGTTTTAAATTATTGAATTAGTATGAATTAAATTTTTTTTTAATTTCAAATTTCAATGATCAGGCAAGGTCAGGTAAACTTGAAATTGTGAATTCTAAGGCCATGCTCTAAGGCAAAATCGGTTAGTTACATTTGGAGAGTATCAGGCAAGCTCAGCACCAAACTTTTGATTCACCTTGGTAACTTATTGTAAAAATTATTTTATTCTTAATAGTCTGGACTGAAATTTGTTAGCCTGACATGATGAACAAAATGTTATTTATTAGTTTCAAAGGGCTGATTTGAATTTGTCCAACCTATGACTTTTTTTCATATAACATTGTTATGATTATGAACAGTAATTTTATGTTTGTCAATCTTTTAATTTATAAAGTTAAAACAAAGGTATATTCCTTGAAAAATAGCAAATCAAAACCACTCAGGATGTTTTTATTCATAATAGTTTGGACTGAAATATTTCAGCCTTAGTTATTAATTATCATAAGTCAAGAATGAACAGATGATCTATTTTGATGGTTTGAAATAGACAGTTTGGTTAGATGTCTCAGCCTCATTAACCCAAATGCTGCATTTGCCACGATTGTGTGTGTGTGTGTGTGTCTTTAAGTTTATTTGTGTGCATATTTTATTGAAAATGACTGACAAGGATTTAGTGTTTATCTTTTTAAGTAGATGTGTTCATCATTTTGGAATGACATCATGTGAAAACACTTAGATCATTGGTGCTGTTTTTTATAGATAGCATCTAAGGATGATGTGATTGAATCCACAAATGCCATTGAACTATGCTCTTTTATCAGATACCTTTTAAAACTCCCACTCCAAAGCTAAAAGATTTTTAGTGCAGAATATCAAATACCACTTGCACATGTTAAACATGCTCACTTAAAAATTCCTTGAGGCCAGAATTAATCCAGTACTCCATAACATAGAAGTACCTACATCCTTGGCAATGGCTGAAGATGGTTGAAAGTACCAATACTCAAACTAATTGAGACTTTGAATAGCTTTTAAACCACAGTTGTGACAAGAAAAGTTGAATAAAAAGCTAAATACTAAATCCTTGTCTTTAATTTTCATTAAACTATGCTTACAATATATATATATATATATATATATATATATATATATATATATATATAAGAGATGGAGAAAGTTAGATACATACATTAGATTTTTATTTTGTTTGAATATTTCTTCTTTCTAACACTTTCATTGCTTTAATCATTGAATTTTATTCATTCAAATCTATATACATTTCTTACTTGCTTTTTCTTCTGTTATTTTTATCCTTTTGCTTTCTCATCTTTCCTACTTTCACTCTTCTTATCCTCTTTACATTTTCTGTTTCATTTTTTATCTTCTATGGTCCAATTTTTAACCCTCACATATCCTTGTCTACTTAACTTTTTTCTTTATTTATTCTCTCTTCATATATTTCTTTACCAATGTTTTAATTTGTTGGAACTTCTTTTTATAACTTCAGTGGAAGTTTTCACCTCAACAGCCATCAAGTCATATTGCAAAAACAAACCAAAATCAGAGCTGGCTCCATGCAATCACTTGCAGGACAAACAAGATGGAAAGTGGGTAATGAACAAGGGTGATAAGATATTGGCAGCAGTATATGACTTTTAAGTGAACCAATTTCTTAGCTGATTCTAATTAAGCATTCTTATATATATATTTTTCCATTTTGAACTGAACTACTCCCATTTTGAACTGGAAAAGGTATAGAATGTCTAGCTAAAGCTTGAATTTCACCTTGCAAATAGAAAGGATTTTGCCTCTGATGGTGATACATCAAAGATACCTGGTTGAGACAAACCAACAGCCGTAAGAAATCTGGACACAATGACCCAGCAACAGCCAGCAAGATTTTATCAATGACTACACAGCAGCAACACTTTCAATAAAACCTGAACAGTCACTCAGAAGAAACAGCAGCAGTAACAAAAATATGACAACTAAATGAGATTTTTATCTTCTTTATAATTTGTTTTCTTATAATTCTTCTCACTGTTTCTTTTTTTAGCTTCCTTGTAATTTTGCTTATTCCTTTCCTCCTGCTTTCCTGTCATTTTTACATATTCCTTTTCTTTCTTTGTCTCTCATTTTTGCTTATTTCTTCTGCTTGACTGTCATTTTGCTTATTCTTTTCCCTTTGCTTACCAGTAATTTTGCTTCTTAGTTTCCCTCTACCTGTCATTTTGCTTATTCATTTCCCTTTGCTTGCCTGTCATTTTTTCATATACCTTCTCCTTGGGTTGCTTCTTATTTTCATTTTTTTCCTCTCCTTACCTGTCATTTTGCTTATTCTCTCCCTTTTCCTCTCTGTCTTTTTTACTTAGTCTTCTCCTTTGATTTCCTGTCATTTGATTGTCCTTTTGTTTATGTGCTTGTCGTAATGCTTACTTCTTTCCCTTTGCTGTCTGTATTTTACATATCGTTTTTCTTGCTGGAAATGACTTTCTGTAAGAACATCTGTCAGGATATATATTCCTTGAGATGGTGTAACCCCTGCATGAAATGTCATACCTCTGAATCATACATTAGCCTACTCTGTGGACACTAGATGCCATTGTGTCATGGCTGATATGAACAGATAGTAAGAAATAGTTAAAAGACTCCATGCTACTTGCAGACATTCATGATGAGACTGTATCAGAGACAGAAGAGCAGCAAATATCTTGTCAACTCTTGCATTTAAATACACATACTAACATGAATCTGAGAAAGATAATATCCAACTAGTATCCACCTATTTCAATATA
>CAUZXS010004533.1:122500-130000 GCA_963585895.1 Sepioteuthis lessoniana | reverse complement strand
CTGAATTAACAAAATTGGGAAAATATGAATACCTACATGAACAATGTATTATGAATGGCTGGTCAACAGACATATTTCCTCTTGAGATTGGATGTCGAGGTTTTATTTCAAATTCAACCTCTACATTTTTAACCAAACCAGCTGAGAAGAGGGAATATATAAAAAATATCCAAAACAAGACTTTAACTGCATCGGAACGGATATGGCATTCGTACCAATCAAACGCCATCCAATAAAGTCTGGTAGTATTGTGGGATACTGCTGGGGCGCCATGGGTGAGTGGTAATAATGCTTCAGTCCCAAGACCATGCCTGAACCCAAGGTCATCATCTGATGAAGAATTTATTGGAAACAAAACTGCTTTTTTTGCAGCAGTTCTTATATATAATTTTTTTAAATGTGTGTGTGTGTATATATATATATATATATATATTTATTTATTTATATTTATATATTGTGTATGTATATATATTTATGTTTATATATTGTGTATGTATATATATTCATATATATTGTGTGTATATATATATATATACACACATTCTTTGTGTGTGTATATATATATATATGATAATAATTATGTGCTTCTGGCCTACCATACGAAACTCACCTATTTATGCTTACAAATCATAACTTTATAATATTATCTTTGAAATGCAATGATGTTGTTTTGTTCCTTAGTTATAATGACCTCCACTAATTTGCACACAAGTACAGAAAGAAACAAATAAAGAATTTTTTTCTTAGACGTACTGTGGAAACATTTGCTACATAACAGCGTTCTCCTATCCGAAAAACAACCTCAAGTTAATTGTACTGCGTATGTATCTTCACATACACTAAACACCACTTATACGTCCACACAGAATAATACACAACTATAACCCACACAAACACACAAAGATTTAAACACAATTCTAACAGTTTTTGACTATATTTTTTGATTTCTTCATTTTCTTTCATTATCTGCTTGATGATTTTTCTTTGTAAAACTTCATGAAACCTAAGGCCGCAGATTAACTTCCATGGTATTAAATATGAAATCTAGAATATATCTATTTATTATTATTATATGATAGCTCTTTCACAGATATTGAGCACTCTCCCAATTATATTGCACCTGGTTTGCCACAAACCCACAAAGTGAATTAGTGACAACCAACACTGTTACAATATATTGTACATATGTATATATATATCTATTGTATAAGTATGTATATATTTGTGTGTTCACTGATGGCCTAGGTGACCAGGATTCAATCTCAGGTCAAGTCATACCAAAGACTCAGAAAGTGTGACTTGATACCTCCTTGCTTAACACTCAGCATTATAAGGTACCTTTCAAGGGTAAAGTGGAGCAATCCAGGAAAAGGAGTAGCACTCTGCCCTACACCACAGTGTAGTAGCTATTGAAAAGGGAGCTTTCGGGTTACCCTTAACTACAGTCGCCAACTTTACTTTATGTATATATCTAAGCATGTTTCATTAGATGATTAAGACAAATTTTGTCTGTATAATTTATTTAAGAGCTTTAAAGTTTTCTGATTAGTGTCTTAGTTTCAGGTTGGAATTAGTAGATTAACATCCCAAAATTGTCCCGAGGGCTTTCAGACCCTTCATAGGCCATCATCAGAGGTTGCTTGCTTGCGTAAGGAGTGATTTTTTTTAAAAAGAGTTTGAAAGTTTTAAATTTATTGGCAGCTCTTCCCACCTTCTTTCTTTTATATGTATATACATGTCTCTGTGTGTGTGTGTGTGTTTTCAGTTTGATGCTTTTGTCTGAGAACATGTCTAGCATAAGGTCTAGTTAATGGGTATTCAGTGAGAATTTGATTCATGAGTGTTTGTAGTTTGAATGATTTTTAGTTATGTTTGTGTGTGTGTGTGTATATATGTATGTATGTTTATTTCCATTTGTGTGTGCATACAATTCATGTTTTATTTAACTTAGGTTTAAATTCATCTAAAATTTCTTTCCTTTATTTGAAGTCGCGTGTAGTCGTTGGTTTGATAAATTGGCATAATTTAAAATTTACCTTTGCTACATTGGTATAGGTGTTTCTAAACATTTAATTTTCTGTTTTCTTCTATTTTGATATTACTCTTGCATAGTGATGTCCTTGTATTAAGGGCCTGAAGGAAACATTTCAAAACTTTCACATAAAAATAAGCACAGATTATCATTGCTCAATGGCTGAACGGAGTGGCACATTGCAACTGATTTAGAACATGATTTTGTATTTCCAACAGAAGTAGCATTAATGACCCAATGTCCAGATATTGTCATTTGGTCCTTTGAATTAAAAAAAAGTTTTCATTATTGAAAGCAATGCTGCTATATAAACATGTCATTGTATGATATCTATATTCACATGTTTTTATATATATATATATATATATATAGTTGTTGAAAAAAGTTGGCGACCTTAGTCTAGGGAGACTTGAAGGCTCTCTTTTCAATAGCTACCACACCAAGGTGTAGGGGTGGGTGCTACTCTATTCCTTAGATTGATCTACTTTACCCTTGATCATTACCTTATAATGCTGAGTGTTAAGCATGGTGGCATCAAATACCAATTTTTGAGTCTTTGGTATGACTCAACCTGGGATTGAAGTCCTGTCTCCCAGACCATTGGCAAACTCTCTATGCATTAGGCCAATGGTCCAGTTTATATAAATATATATGTGTATATATATATATATATATATATATATATATATATATATATATATATATATATATATATATATATGAGATACTTTGAGCAAGATTATTGACCCTGAGGAAATAGGCTTATATAGAGATGATGGCCTTATTTTTATACCAAAGAGTAATGACCCCAAAACATCAAGAATTAAAAAAAAAATTATAAGGGGCTTTAAATTACTGGGATTTAAAATTGAGATAATGTCTAATCTAAAAGTAGAGCATTTCCTAGATATTTCTTTTAATTTTTCTGAAAATAGCTTTAAATCTTTCCATAAAGACAAACAAACCCCCTCCTATATTAATGTTAATTCTAACCACCCTAGACCGATTATTAGACAAATCCCAAATGCTGTTAATATAAGAATTAATAGATTATCATCAAATAAAAAAATTTCTTATGAAAATAATAGGATATATGATGAGGGTCTTGAAAAAAGTGGAATTAAACAAAGATTAGAATACCAAGAAATTCTTAAAGACAATTTTGTGACTTGTAACAATGAAAACAGTGACAATATCAATGTTAATAAAAATAACAATAATAATAATAGGACTGTGAATGGTGAGACAAATAATAGGTTGAATAACACTAGTGGTAGGGATAACAATGATAGCAGTTGTAAAAATAAAAACACAGGAAAAGAAATGTAATATGGTTCAACCACCCCTTTTGTCAATTATCTACTATTAATATAGGTAAGTACTTCCTAAAATTTATAGATAAACATTTCAATGGAAATAACCCATTGAAGAACATTTTTAACAGGAAAACAATTAAAATCAATTAAAATTCTTGCACTAATAATTTATACAAAATCATTAGCAACCATATAATAAAAATTTATTTTAAAAAATCCTGTGTTGATAGAGAAAGTTTGAGTAAACCATTATGCAACTACAGGGTTTGAGAAAAATGTCTTGTTGGTGGTAAATGTAATTCTGAGAATGTAGTGTACAAGGCAACCATTTTTCCAATAGAAAACAGAAAGGACATTAAAATATATTTTGGAATTTCTATTGGAAATTGGATGCAGAGGCTTTATAGTCATAGACATTCTTTTTCTAAACCTTCTTTAAGAAACCAAACAGCCCTTTCTAAATGGTTCTGGAGATTGATGGATTGTGGAATTACACCATTAGGTAGATGGAATTTTATTAAAAGATTAAGTACTCCAAATAAATTCAGAAGTAGATGTAATCCCTGTCTGGAGGCGACATTAAGCACATGGAACACCATAAATTGAGTTTACCAACACCAGTCAACCTTCATGCTTGGTGGTTAACTACATCCAACCAATGTAGAGCATGTGGGAAAACTGCCTGTTTTAAACATATTCTCACTGGATGCTTGTATGCTCTAAGAAGCTACACATGGCGACATAATGATGTCCTTGAGATTTTTGTTGAGGCTGCAAAGATATATTGTGCGACTGCCAATAAAGCTCTAAATAATATCACCAGCAGAGCAATTCATTTCATTAAAGAAGGAAACATTTTGAAACTTTTGCATTAAAATAAGCACAAATCATCATTTCTCGATGGTTGCACGGACTGGCACATCACAACTGATTTAGAACATCATTTCGTATTTCCAACAGAAATAGCATTAATGACCCAGAGTCCAGATTTTGTCATTTGGTCTGTTAAATTAAAAAAAGTTTTCATTATTGAGATAACAGTCCCTTTTGAAGAAAATTTCAACTAGGCACATCAGCATAAGTTGGAAGAATATGAGGATCTGCGAGAACAATGGTTGGATAACCAATGTATTTCCTCTTGATGCCAGATGCCGAGGTTTCATTACCAATTCAACCTCCATATTCTTGGCTAATCTTGGACTTTCTCCATCAGACAAGACGAAATACATAAAAAAAAAATCCAAGATAAGGCTCTAAATGCATCCGTGTGGATATGGCAATCCCACAAAGTGACATCAATCCAATAAAGTTTAGTGGTATCATGATTAAAGGCTGGGGCTCTCTGGGTTAGTGGTAATTATGCTTTGGTGGAAACCATGCCTGAACCCAGTGTCATCATCAATGCTGCTGTATCAACACCAGTCATGATATGATACCTATATATATATATATATATATGATAGAAATAAGTGGAAAGTTGGATAAATCAAACACTTAACTCATATTTAGATGTGTAATATTTCATTTGAGCTTTATTTCATCTTCATAAACTTCTTTAAGACTGAGACTTTTTTCTGAGTTTTTCTATTTAAAAGCATGTTAGAGGAGTGGAGGGGATATAGTTGTAGCAGGAAAAGCTGGGAGAGATTTAATGTCAAATGTATCAGGTTTCATTAAAGATTTTTGGTTTTGGAGGTGGAAATAGATTTTAGGGATTTAATAAGAAAGAAGTAGGGAAGGATTTGTGTGAAAGGGGGTTTTGGCATGACTTGTTTCATTGGAAAGATATAGACTATTCTGTGATATCACTGAAAATTGTCAATATTGTGGGTGACTGAGTTGTAATTGGGATGAGGAAGTGTTAAGAGGCAAATGATAAGGAAAAGCAAAAAGGATTTTCAAAAGTATGGTGGCACAGAGTGAAAAAAATGTTTTCTTTTGTTTTGTTTTTTCTTCTCTCCTATCCATTTTCTATTTTGATTTTGTTTTCATTCAGTTTAATGTTCACCAGGTGGTGTGAGATTTCGTAAAAACCTGGACATCATTTTATATGGTTTCTTTTGGAGATGACCACAGATTCTAGTAGTCTTCGGAATGTTTTGCAGTGTATGGGGTTTGATTAGGTGAGGCTTGGGAAAAATCGAATGTGTGTTTGAGCTCTAACATGTGGGAGAAAAGGGCATTTCAATCATCATTTGTTTTAATTGATCATTTGTATGCGTAAATTCTTTTCTCTAGATTGTGTTGGGTTTTGCTAATGTAATGCTTGTTGCGATCTTTGCATAAGATAGAGTATATGCAGGCATGAGAGGTGGTTACATTGTTAGTCCGTTTTGTGATGTTTTATAGGCTTTTCATTATTTGTGATGTGGTTTGTATGATTGGTATTTCTAACTTGGTTGGTTTGTTATAAAATATTATGTGTGTTTGTGGGTAGAGAGATCGGTCTATGGGTGAGGAGGATAGTAGGGTTGGTTTTCTTAGGGTTATTTGATGAGCTTTTTTCTAGCATTTAATATGAAAAATTTTTGGTATTTTAGGCTTTTGAGGGAATGTTTGATTTATTCAAATTTTTCATTAAGGTATTGTAGTCTACATATTCTGAGTGCTCTTAGGTAAAAGCCTATTATAAGGCCTGTTTTGATTTTGTTGTGTTGGGAGTAGAAATGTATGTAATCATTTTTGTTTGTGGGTTAGCGGTAGACTTTAAAAGTTAAACTGTTATGAGATTTAATAATTAGGATGTCCAGGAAGAGTATGGTGTTATTAGATTCTTTTTCATAGGTGAAGTTGATGGAGGGTTCAACATTGTTTAATTTTTTTGCAATCTTTTCAATTTTGATGTTTTGGGGTATGGTCGATATATCTGAAATATTTGGTGTTGCTTGGTAGTCTGTATTTAAAAGGGGTGGATTCTAAAAAATTAATTAGAATTAATTAGCACTATGGCCTAGGCCTTCATCCATAGAGTTGATGGTCCAAGAAATCCACAATAAACAAAAGAAAACTGGTTTTGGAAGAAATTCATCATCTTGAGGCAATCAGGCTTATTTCTGCAGCTGTAGGACAAAGGAAACAGGGCATATGGACCAAATGAGAGTGTGCAAAAGACAGAGCTGTCATATGGGGCGACCATAGAACACCAAAAATTAAGTTTACTTATAAATGCAATCTACAACGTTTAACCAACACCAGTCAACTTTCATGCTTTGGTGTCGACTACAACTGACCAATACAGAGCAAGCCTCAAACATATTCTCACTGGATGCGAGTAAGAAGCTACACATGGAGACATAACAAAACTACACACGGAGACATAATGAAGTCCTTGAGATTTTTGCCTAGGCTGCGAAGATCTTTTGTAAGAGTGCCAATAAAGCTCTAAAAATTATTACCAATAGAGCGATGCATTTCATTGAAGAAAGAAACATTTTGAAACTTTCACGTAAAAATAATCACAGATCATCATTGCTTGATGGCTGCACAGATTGGCACATCACAACTGATTTGGAACATCATTTCATATTTCCAACAGAAATAGCATTAATGACCCAGTGTCCAGATATTGTCATTTGGTCCATTAAATTAAAAAAGTTTTAGTTATTAAGTTAACAGTCCCTTTTAAAGATAATTTCGACTAGGCACATCAGTGTCAATTAGAAAAACATGATCTGCATGAACAATTTTCAGAAATGGCTGGATAACCCTATCAAGATTGGATATCAAGGTTTATTATCAAATAAACCTCTGTATTCTTGGCTAATCTTGGATTTTCTCCCTCAGATAGGAGGAAATACATAAAAAAGATCCAAGATAAGGCTCTATCAACATCACGGTGGATATGGCAATCCCACAGAAGAATGTCAATCCAACAAAGTCAGGTGGTATCATGAGTTACTGCTGGGGTGCTCTGGGTTTGTGGTAATGATGCTTTGGCTCCAAGACCATGCCTGAACCGAGAGTCATCATCTGATAAAAGTTTTGTTAAAAGCAATGCTAATGTGTAAACATCAGTCATTATATGATATGCACACATATATATATATATATATATATATATATATAAACATGTGTAGATATGTATGTGTGTATATGTATATATATTTACATATATATGTATGTACATATATGTATGTATGTATGTATGTACTT
>CAUZXS010004533.1:45000-117500 GCA_963585895.1 Sepioteuthis lessoniana | reverse complement strand
CCAACACTGTAATGCAGTTTATAATTAAAATCCGATAAACAGATGGATGAAGGGATGCATCCTCCCTTTCCCTTAAAAGGGTGACCTCGAATTAGCCAATAACTACCAAGGTATAACACTTACATCTATAGCAGCCAAAATATACAATGCCCTATTATGAAACCGCATAGAACCCAAAATTGACAACATTCTTTGGAATAACCAAAATGGCTTCCGAAGAAATAGATCCACGACTTCACAAATATTGACTATTCATAGAATCTTTCAAGGCATACGGACAAAAAACCTTCAGGCGACAATACTATTTGTCGACTTTACCAAGGTCTTTGATTCCATTCACTGAGGGAAGATGGAACAAATTCTACTAGCATACGGCATACCAAAAGAGACTGTCGCAACCATAATGATTCTCTATAGAAACACCAAAGTGAAAGTACGTTCTCCGGATGGAGACACAGTACTACTTCGACATTGTAGCAGAAGTACCACAAGGGGACACACTAGCCCCATACCTCTTTATCATCTGTCTAGACTACGTGCTTAGCACATCGATTAATAAAATCAAAGAAAATGGCTTCGAGCTGACAAAGAAAAGAAGCAGAAGGTATCCCGCAAAAACAATTACCGACGTCGACTACACAGCGATTCTGGTAAATGCCAAAACACTACTGCATAGTCTGGAATGAGCCGCCACAAGCATTGGCCTCCATGTCAATGCACACAAAATGAAAAACATGTACTTTAATCAAATAGGCAACATTTCCACACTAGGCGGTTGCTCTCTGAAACTTGTAGACAAGTTCACCTACCTAGGAAGCAGTGTCTCATCAACTGAAAAAGACATCGACATGCGACTAACAAAGGGATGGACAGCTATCGATAGGCTAGCAGTCATATGGAAGTCAGACCTGACCAATAAAATGAAACGCAGTTTCTTCCAAGCAGCGGTCATGTCGATACCTCTATATGGATGCACTACATGGACGCTAACTTAACAGATAGAGAAAAAGCTTGATGGCAACTACACAAGAATGCTGCAAGCAATTTTGAACAAGTCCTGGAGGCAACACCCCACAAAGCACCAGCTTTACGGCCACCTACCTCCCATCACGAAAACTATCAAAGTTAGACAAACCAGACATGCAGGACACTGCTGGAAAAGCAGGGACGAACTCATAAGTGATGTTCTCTTATGGACCCTCTCACATGGCCAAGCAAAGGCAGGGTGACCAGCTCAAACCTATATACAGCAGCTCTGTGAGGATACAGGATGTAGCCCAGAGGACTTGCCAGAAGCTATGAACGATAGGGAGGAGAGGCAAGAGAGTGTCAGGGATATCCATGCTGGCGGTACGACATGATAATGATGATGATATATATTTGTATATGTGTGTATATATATATATATATATGTGTGTATATGTAGTTAGGGAGCAGTCATTCATTTTATCATGTTTCATTAAATTGTAGACACATTATGTCAGTATAATTTAATAGCTTTTCTAGTTTCCTGATAAGTGTCTTGGTTTCAGGTTGGAATCAGTGGATGAATTTACCAAAATTGTCCCAAGTGCTTTCGGACCCTCCATCGGCCATCATCAGGGGTTGCTTGCAAGTGTAAAGTGTGTTGTTTTTTAATATGAGTTTTGAATGTTTTCTGGATGACTTACAATTCACCTTAATCATTCTAGTTCTGTATCCTTACTTCTTAAAACCCTTTCTATTCTTATATCCAAGCTTTGAAATATTCTCGTTGAAAATACCACTATAATCGCACACAAAACTGATAAGCTATGACTACAAATCCTAGAGGCCCTACATATAAAAAGAAAAAAACTTTAAAAAATCTATAGAATTAATTTTGATAATATATATATATATATATATATATATATATATTCATGAAACACAGAAATTACATAGACCCTTTCACGCCTGTTTCCTGAAACTACTACATTTCAGTGAAATTATCACCAAAGAAATACATAGGGCTATTTACAAGGAAGGGTTAGATATACAACTGGCACACTCTAGACCCTCACTACGCCAATACCTAATGAAGAAAAATAACAATACTATCGTAACATACACACTAACCAACTGCTCAATAAGAGATCCAATTATATGCCAAAAAACTTACACTGTTTACCTCTTAAAATGCCATTATTTTCATATAGGGAGCACAATGAGACCCCTCTTGATCAGAATTAAAGAACTCCTCAGCACACATGCATCCTCATTCTATAAAAACTTTTTTATTAAGCAAAAATAATGATGATAATTTTTCCATTAAAATAGAAGCAATAGTACGTAATGTTGATAATCTCAAAATTAAGGAAGCTTTATTAATAGCTAAGTTACACCCTCAGATTAACAGTAGGTTAGAATTAAATACTGAATATATCATTAATTAATGTGCACATTTTAAATAGATATTTAAATTTAAAAAATGTAGAATAAAATAAAAAGAAAATAAAATTGATAAGGACAACTGAAGTCACATCTATTCTGCATGACATTTGAACACCCCATGTGGCATCATGGTTACAACACCCAACATGGCATTCTAGACCCCATATTTAGAACATTAAAAAAAAATTGAACCTCAAACACATTGTTCATTTATTAAAAAAAGTCTGATGATGAAGTTTTATTTTGAAATTAATTAGACTCAAATAATTATTATTTCGCATTGCAATAGCCCTCAAAATGAATTCAATACAATAAAATAAAATAGATTGTGCCATGCTTCAAGCAAATTACAAAATACTTTTATATATATGTATTCATGTATATACTCTTATATGATCTAAGGAGGAATTCCAAGAGGTAGAAGTATCCAGTATGAGTGCTTAATACTAATGCCTATTGATGTTTAATTAATTTGGGATTAATGATACATCAACACTCGAATGTGCAGAGCTAAAAAAAATCCTTTTTATATAAAGACAAAAAGAAAAAAATTACTTTCTTGGTATCATTATAAATTTATTTTAGGTTTTTATAATGTTTTTAAAATAAAAACCATCCTCCGATGAGTAATTCAAAATTTTTATTTAGATGTTTTCATATTGCTTGTGGCAAGAATGGAATTTGAAAAAATTCCCTATTTTTATTTTTTAAAATTGATTTTTAATATATTTTATCTATTAGGAAAAAACTGAATTAAAGTTGAAGATGTAACTAATAATTTATAACATAAAAAAATGTTGATGTTCAATTCCTAACCTGGTCTTTATCTATAGCAGCAAAACTGTTTGATAAAAAAACGATGTATTATTGGGATAATTCCTACTTGTTATAAGTACTTTTATTTGTCACATGGTCTACCACTGAGAAGAGAGAAATAAGGAATTTCTACTATCCCTCCGTGTTTGAATTAGCAGGCCACCAAAGAATGACCGTTAAGAGAGGAATAGGAATCTAGGTCAATCCCTTTCGGCCGAAGTAACAAATCCAGGTCAGAATGGAAACCAACTGATGTTTGCACTCTGTGACCGGATGGATAAAGAATGGGATAATGGGACATATAGTAGTCTTAACGAATCGCCTGACAGGGGGAGAAGATAAAAGCTAAATGATTGGCTAGAATCCCAAAGCGGAAATAGCCCCCTTCTTCCATCAGCAGAAATAGGGGTAAAGAATATCAGTTTTGAAGATGAGGTCGCTGTGAGAGGACGCGGGATCTGATGCCAAGACTCCGGGTGAAGAAAGCAGAAAGAATCTTGGACAGGAAGGACCCATGCCTTCAAGCCAGAGCATTATGCATATATAAAATTCTGCCAGCCCGTAAAAAAAGAAAATATTCTCCGAAGGAACCCGTCAAAAGATAAGTAAACATTAAGACTGTTTCTCCCTACACTCTTCTTAAGCATTGCAATTACATATTCTCTCTCTCTCAATTTAAAGAAAGTCTAAAGAAAAGGAAAATGGAAGAAAGACATTTATAGTTATGTATTATCCGTTGATGATATAGCTGACATGTTGAAGATGTGTGTCTGTGTGTGTATTAAAAAGATTGTTATATTTTAATGTCCCCACATGTTGAAGTTTGTTCATTGTGTTGTCTGCTGTCAAGTCGTCTATTTCATATTTCTTTTTCAGCTTCTTTTGCCTCATGTTATTCTCACCTAAATTGTCCTGTTCTTTCCTTTAAAAATATTATATGGGAAACTGGAATTGTTGACCACTATAATTAATATTATTATATCTAAACCTAGAGGTCCATATCTTCCATTGTTCTAGGGGTAGGAAGAGCTAGTGGCCTGGTGGGTGTGTGTGTTAACGTGAAATTTGGAAACCCCTTGCCAGCGGTGGTCAGTCTAGCCCTAAATTAACCCCCACATAATATGCCAGTTCCTATATGCCCGAGAAAGGACTCTGAACAAGGACTTATTCTACGAGGGATCAAGTGCCAGACCGCCCCATCTTCACACGTGCGAAAAATAAACTCCCCCTTTGGTGATAACAATATTCAAATGCACCAGTTCCCATACGCTTTTAAATGGTTGCTTATCCAGGGATCTTTTATTCTAATTTGCCGTCACATATTTATTTTCATTTATTGTTATTTTTTATTTCATATTTTATCTTAATATGAAAATATATGTCTGTATTTTATCTATTAAATTTAATTGTATTCGATATTAGAAAAATACTAAATTGATTAATTAGTTTATTTTGTAAAGAAAATTATGGATTCATATATCAATATATAGAATTAAAGATACATAAATCACATAATTAAAGGTAGTTAAATATTTAATTCTAATGATATATTAAGCTGAATTACAGTAAGAATTTTGTTCTATGACTACATGCCATACTGTTGATGGATGTGATTTTATATAAAAACGTTTTATACAAAGCCACTGTAAAAACCAAAAATTCCATCAAACATTACATCAGTGCAGTGGATGTACCATAAAACAGAGAATTTACAATCATAAACTTTCTTTCACAAACAGAAACTACTCATCCAACTCCTACTTATCCTCATATATATGGCACCTAAAAGACATAAACATCTCTCCTACAATCACCTGGGAGATACTAAAACTTGCATCTGCTTACAACAAAATGTCAAAAAAATGCCTCCTTTGCCTCCACAAAAACTTAGCCATTATAACCTATCCATCACATAACACCCTACAAAATAAAAAATCTGAAATCCTTTCAAAATGTAGGCATGAGAACAAACCCCTTCTCTCACACTTCAACCCATACACATAACCCATCTAACACCTCCACAAAAAAAATCAAACGACATGACAACACACTACACCTAAAGCACCATAAGTACTATTTTCCTTCACCAATCCTCACACCTGCCACAATATATGTACCATCTTTCTCCATTAATCCCCATACCCTTCTCCATATGCCTCCACTATCTATTAAATTTATATTTTCATGAGCATTGATCATAGGTCTCAATACTCTACTTTGATCTTATCTCCCACGTATACTCTATATTTTACTACAATAGTGTATAAGTTATACAACGTTAACACTAGCCAGATAACTATTAAAAATAAACATCACCACCCCCCAACTATTACCCATACCTCCCAAACCCACCATCTATTTCTTTGTTTTTATAATGATAATACTTTGCTCTCCAGTTATAATCATCATCATACATAAAAATACTAACTATTATTGTAACCCATTCATTATTTCATTATGTAGGTATTATCACAGATAAGTATATATATATATATATATATATATATATATATATATATATATATATATATATACGCAACATTTCATCAAATTATTATAATATTCTAGCCCAAATTTCTTCCCTACTTATAATACCAATATTGTACAATATTCCATAGTATATTGCAATACAATATATCCTAATCCTTGATATTCATTGTGATTCTGGTCTACCATACTATACTCACATAAATACACTTATAAACCAAATCATTATTTATTTCCCTCAACATGCAATGATAATGCTTTGTTCCTTAGTTATAATCACCTACACATACAGAAATAGATAAAGAATCTTTCCCAACAATACTGTAGCAATATCAGATACATTATACACTAACATCCTGTAAAAAAAACGCGCTGCACATGTACCTTCTCATACACATGCATTATATACCACTCACACATGCATACACAATAATACGCAACTATAACCAACACACACACACACACACTCACAAACTCACCTAAAGATTCCTACACAATCCCAACTGTTTTCAATGTGTTTTTCGATTTTCGATTCATTTAATTTTGTTAACTGCCTAATGATTGTTGTTTTGTAAAAACTTAAAACATAAGGGTGGCAGACCAAAATTTCATGGCATTAGATATATAAATCTAATATATTTTTATTGATTATATATATATATATATATATATATATATACATGTATGTATGTATGTGTTTTTATATATATATATATATATATATATACATGTGTGTGTATATATATGTATATATATTTTTTATGTATATATATATATATATATATATAATTATGTATATTTATGTGTATATATATACATATATATCTATATATATATTTTTATGTGTGTGTATATATATATATATATATATATATGTATATATACATATGTATATTTATATATTAAAGATATTTATATATATATGTATGTATATAGTGGGTAAAATGTTCACCAATGATCCAGGAGACCAGCGTACAATCCCTGGTCGCATCATACCAAAGACTTTAAAAATGATACTTGATACTTCCTTGCTTAACACTCAGCAATATAAAGTACGTATCAAGGGTAAAGTGAAACAATCCAGGGAAAGGAGTAGCGCCCTTTCCTAAACCTCAGTGTAATAGCTATTTAAAAAGGAGCGTTCCAGTTGACCTCAACTACAGTCGCCAACTTTATATATATATATACATTTATGTGTGTGTGTGTGTGTGTATGTATTAGATCTTCCTATTGATACTAACAACAATAATAACTTCACTACCTCCACTTACAAAAAACCCTCTAGTAACAACTCCTGTACCCTCAACTTTAAAAGTGAATGTCCCTTCAAATATAAAAAAGCAATTATTAATAACCTGATATCCTGTGCCAAACTGATGTCCTCCTCCAAAACAATATTTTATAAAGAGATAGAAATCATAAAACAAGCTCTCATCAATAATGGGTTTCCTAACTATATTGTTTAAACATATGATTAAAAATGTTAACCCACAAAATAAACAGTGTACTACTCCACCCAGTCAACAAACATTTATCAAACTTTTTTACCGTAACCAAATGCACTACAATTATAAATCAGATGAAAAAACAGTAACAACATTGATTCATAGAAACATACTGCCCACTTATTTTCATAAAAAATAAAACTAATTATATATTATAATAAATTTAAAACCTCTAACTTAGTCATTAATGATAATTTCTCTCTCTCAATAGGAGTTTTGCAAAAGACCAACATTATATATCAATTTAAATATTCTTTAGGAGATTGTATCTCTGAAAAAATTAATATATATGTTGGTTTAACCTCAACTACCCTATCAAGAAGACTTACAATACACCTTTCTGATACAAGTTCCAGAGCACAGCATTTAAAAAAACATACATGCCCAGCAATAGAATTCTATTTATAGAAACAAATTAGAAAAGTAAATGCTACACAATACAACAGCCCAGATGCTCTTCTTACAAAGTAGTAATGTACATACAAAAGTGCCATCACTTTTATAATACATCCTACCTTGATGATGGCCCAAAGTCGGACAGAAAGTACTTGGGAAATAAATAATTATGGAAGATTTATCAACCAATTCTTGCCGAACATCATAAGATCAATATGGCAATTTGAAAGGAATAACGAAAAAATATGTCGACAAAAAATGTCTATTATGTTTAATCAAATATGTATTAATGAAGAAATGCTGCCAAAATATATATATATATATATATATATATATATATATATATATATATTTTTTATCATACAACATGTGAAAGCACATGCAATACTCTGCCCTCATCAGCCGCCAACTAGGGGTGATAACACAGTTTCAGTAGCTCAAGGCAGTACTGCCACTCCTGGCGCTACCAAGCAGCTTTTGCTACCAAACTGGGTATTTAAAAGAATTATATATATACGCCAGATCAATTAAGAGCAGAGACTACATTGGATGTTTATCTTCATTTTTAGTGTGCAGTTTGTGATTTTAAAAAAACGCGTTTACTTTCAGCCATTGATGTTATGCATTTACAGTAACCATTTCTTACATAATCACACAGGAATGGTGGTTCCACATGTATTTCATTCATGCTGAAAACTTCTTGCTTTCGACCAAATTCAAATTGATGGATATTGCGCCGTAGTCTGAAGACAATTTGAGGCAACTTTCAAACTGCAGCCAGTGATTCCTATTTTTGAAAAAAACGAAATGACTTGAGTGTCCTAGAAAACCATGACAACTAACCTCAAGAGGAATCACAGGGCATATCCAAACCTTTTCCACGCAGTGTCTCATATTGGTTTTTCTTCTATTCATGTGCTTCCTCCCGGTTTTTTTTCCCAAGGGACAGTCAGTTCTATAAGGAGGACACTCATCTTTGAATCCGACCATGCTACAACATCTGGCCGCTTTTCTATTTGAATAATGTGAACTGGAAATTGTAGAGATGTCTTGAAATCCGCTGAAACTTTCCAGTCACTAGCTCCATTCAGTAGCATCATATTGGGATTTTTTTGTTTCCTCACAGGACATTCACCTTCCTTGAGAAACTGAATTATGGGTTCCTTGGCTGTAATAGGTTGTTGGTTTGCCGTCTTAAATTGTGCTCTTAACAACTCTATTATCACCTCTAATGTCTTGTTATGTCACCATGTGTACATTTGAAGCAATTGTGGACATGCAGATTGTACATAGCACAAGGTATACCGATCACTGTATATATATATATATAAAAATATATATATAATTTTATATATTTATTTATTTGAATATATATATATATTGATGTATATATGTATGAATATACATATACAAGATTTGTGTATACATGCATGTATATATATATATATATATATATGGATAGATGTATGTATGTGTGTATATATATATATATATATATATAAATGTATGTGTATATATATATATATATATATATATGTGTGTGTGTGTGTATGTATATATATATATATATATATATTTATGTATATATGTATATATATTTATGTCTATATATACATATATATTTATATATTTTTGTATGCATATATATATATATATATATATATATATGTATTTATGTATATATGTATGTGTATATATATTTATATATATATATATATATATATATGTGTGTGTGTATGTATTATTATATATATATATCTATGTATATATATATATATTTATGTACCTGTTGAGGTATATATGTAAATATATATATATTTATGTACCTGTTGAGGTATATATATATATATATGTCTTTTTGTACATGTATATATATATATATATATATGTTTATGTATATATGCATGTATATATATTTATGTTTATGTATATATAAATATATATATATTTATGTATATATATATATATGTATTGTAACGCGGGCTTGCAGGGTGCTGTTCATTCCCACCAAGTCCACCAGTTAATGCCGGACACCGACGTTGGCTGTGGTTTGCTGAATGCTATTTAATGTCACAGATATCACCAACTCCCAAGCAGAACCACATTTCAAAGCTACTAGGTGAGTTATTAAAAGTCAACACAGCTAACTAGCTAGCTTTCCCCCTCAAATACATGGTCTTCAACAAACACAATTCTTCCACAAGAAAATAAGGACTCTGAACTGCCGTGTTTGAGTTAACAGGATTAATAACAATACTCTTTTAATGCATAAAAGAAAGAAACAAAGAAAACAAAACAATCCAGGTAAAAGTCTGGAGCGAGAAAGTCTTTCTGTATTCCGGAGGAGCCTCCACTAAAATATCCGTATCCTGGACTAAGCCCCTCATAAAATATCTGTTATCGGAAGAAGGTGAGAAAGTAGTTCAACAATGGTAGACACGGTCCACTTTCCTTTGGACTATGGGATTTAATGGCATAGCACGTGCTCCAAATGTCAAGTTTATCATTTCAGTATGAATGCAGCAGGATAAAATTGAATATACTTAAATTGTATGGTCACTTACTTGGAGTTTTGTTAAGCTTATTCTCTTCTCTTCTTTCTCTCGTTAATACACGTCTTATTTCAAATAAGACCAAAATTAATGATTGTCTCTTTCCTCGTGGACAAGTCTTTTTTTTTGGTATTTGTTTAACGAGGCTTACCATACCTCGGAGTTTGAATTCATTCAAAAGGTAAGTTCTTTCTTTTCTCTCAGGCTTCTCTGCGCAGCATTATTTTGGAATTTGGGTTTCTTCAGTATCCCAAATTACGTCTTCACTAGGTGATGGATGAATGGCAACTAACTTATCTTCCGTAGTCTGAAAATTCACCACGTGCTGATTTTCTTGGCAGGCTCTTCCTCGGTACCAAATATAGTCAAAGGCTCTGCCTCTCTGATGACACATACATGCTTAATAGAGAGTGAAGTCCTCACATGCCTATCTCACCTTGTAATGATAGAGAAGGTGGGAGTGAGAGACAGCCTCTCCCACTACCACTATCCTGTAATTCTTGCTTACTACTATCGTCCACTGTCGGTCAAGTGTATTAGAGTATCATATTTCCTCGTCACAGTATATATATATATATATATATATATACATATAAAAATTATATATAATATATATATGTATATACATAGATGAAATAATATAAACACAAGGGTTCTTCAATAAGTTTCCAGACTTTTTTGTATATATATATATATATATATATAACCTGATCATTGGTCTCGTGGGTAGAGCATTCACCAATGGTTCGATCCCAGGTCACATCATACCAAAGACTTTAAAAATGGTACTTCTCACCTCCTTGCTTAACACTCAGCAATATAAGGTATGTATTGAGGGTAAAGTGGAGCAATCCAGAGGAAGAAGTAGCGCCCTCCCCTACACTTCAGTGTAGTAGATACTGAAAAGGGAGTTTTCTGATCGCCCTTGACTACGGTAGCAAACTTTACTTACTTTACTATGTATGTATGTATGTATATAATTATGTATGTATGCATGTGTGTGTGTGTGTGTGTGTGTATATATATATATATATGGATATGGATATATGAGAATCATTAAATAAGTTTCCAGACTTTTTTCGTATGGAAACTTTTATTGATTGTACAGACATAAAACTCTAGTCCCCTTCGAAGTAATCTCCTCCAGCTGCAATGCACTTGTACCATTTCAACAACTTCTGGAAGGCCACATGGAAGTCCTCTTGTGTGAGCGTGTCAATGACCTTCCTCACAGCTTCTTTCATCTCCTCAATTGTCTCATAACAACTGCCTCTAAGCTTGGGAAATAATCAAAAGTCACAGGTAGCAAGGTCTGGACTATAGGGAGGGTGAGGAACTGTCTTGATGTCCATCTTGGTCAAATAGTCTGTAACAAGGATGGAGTTGTGGACTGGTGTTCTGACTTCCTTACTCCTCCCGTACCTCTCATCATCCCTCACAGACTCCCTGTCTTTCTTGAATCTCTTATACCACTCAAAAACTCATGCTCGATTCATGCAAGATGGTCGAAAAGCTGTCTAAAGCATTCCATACGTTTCTGTGGCATTTTTTCCAAGTTGAAAACAGAATTTTATTGCATATCGTTCTTCTAAAGTGTTCTCACATCCAGATTGCATTTTTGAAATTCATCTGCTGTAACAATCAGGCTTTAGTAGGGTGTATTCCAATTACTGCTGTAGCTGTTCATTTGAAGCTGAAATCATAAAAATTGGTCAGTCATCTCATAAGATGTGCAGCAATAACAAGAGTCAATGATAATTTTAAATGCCTGTACAAAAAAAATCTGGAAACTTATTCAAAGTTCCATATATGTATGTGTGCATATATATATATATATATATATATATATATATATATATATATATATATATATATAATTATGGATATATTTATGTATATATATATATATATTTATGGATATATGCATGTATATTTATGGATTTATACATGTATGTATGTATATATGAGGATCATTAAATAAGTTTCTTTTTCTTTTCTTTTGCAACAGTTCAGACTGTCAGCACTTCCCCCTGTAAGATCTTTATTTCTAAAAAATACAAAAGTATAACTTTCAGTGGGCACAAGGCCCCAATTTTTTTTTTGGGGGGGGGGGAAACAGTATTATTCTATGTAGCCCTAGTTAGTCTCACTCATTGTCAACAACCATCATTTTTATTCAATCATTCCATACAATAAGTTCATTCATCCACCAACCACGCCACAATCACCAAAAGACCTTATTCACTCCATGAAAACCCTACTTAAAACCCGACGAAATGAAATGGCATATATACAGCGAGTGAAAGGATGATGAGGGATTGGAGAAAAAGCCCCAGAGTAAACAAAACATAAACCCAGTTGGTTTCCCTCCCATCCCCCCTTCTATGTTGTGGAGAGTCGACTGTTTTCTGATACTTAGATAAGGCCCAAAAACAAGCCGAAACTATCCCTATAGGGGAAGGACCTAAAACTACTCAGGATAAAAGAACAAACGGAAAAAGGGGTCAGTCAGGAAAGGGAAATGAATATGGAATACAGAAATATATGACCAAGATCCTTGAAAAAGATCCGGGACTCACAAGGGTAAAAAAAAGAAAACAGGTTGTGGGGAGGATCTTGAGGAGAACTAACATCTAGGCTGTTGGGACAATGACACACCTCACACCACTAACTAAGAGAGATTCCTCAGTAGTACATGAGTTTTCTACTTACTCAGGATGGGGTCCTGAAGGACCCGGACCATCGTCACCATGCGCAGCCAAAGGAGGGAAGGATAACTCCTACGTTGCCCCTTGCATACAACCAGGCTTGCTGCATGCACCCACCTTTTGCTGAATGTTATGCTATCCAAGCATCTTCTATCACATCTAATCTTGACCCTAAGCTGATGCCTAAAGAACAAGATCAGATCATGATAAGAAAAGTTTGCACCCTCATACAATCACTTGTTTCGTGTCTGCCAAATCACCATTCTAGCCACAGCTATGATCACAAGAAACACCACACACTTCTCACCCTGAAATGGAGGGTTAACATTGTCCACAACGTAACCAACGTCGAGCAGCACGAGTTCTCTGGGGCTGATGCGAGCCGTCCACTCCTCAACGTGGCTCCAGAATAAGCGAACCTGCTCGCAGTAGTAGAAGGTGTGCAAAGCTGTTTCCTCTAGGCCACTGCCGCAGCGGGGGCAGTCAGGCATATCTGCTATGCATGCTCTGTAAGTCCAGTTGTTCAGGGCCAACACGTTTTGAGCTAGCCACCAGGTGAGCAAGAACTCTGAGTGATTCAAGAAGCCCAAACCTGGCACCCAATTCCACTGGGAGTGGATCTCCTCTGCCGACCAGCCGAGCCACTCTACTTTAGGATCCAAGGCAGAACCCACCACTAACCCTCTATATAGCTCCTTATGAGTCCATGAGAGGTCACTGGACCAAGGAAGATTTCGAAGGGCCCTTCGGCACTCACTGATGAATGGCGATTCATCCCTTGGCCTACAACGGCCTTTGGCCTTGGGATACAACCTCAGGTCAGGGAAGGCAACTCCCACCTTGAGGCTCCACACTGCATCCATCGTCAACGATTGGCCCAGGTAAGCCAGTCTCTCAGCGAGCCGGTGCCTCTCGAGATCCAGCATCCCCAAACCCCCATTGTGAGGACATTGATAGCAAACCTGCCTACGGACCAATGGGCTTTGGCCTTTCCAAAGAAGCTTATAAAGGGATTGTATCAGCATTGCCCGATGATCCTTAGACAGAGGCAGTACGTACAAACGGTAAAGGATCAAGGGGAAGATGTACACGGCGCACACCTCCGCCCTGCTCTTTAAGGACAACCGCCTTTGAAGCCAGGCGACCACCTGAGCTTCTACCTTAGCCCGTACTTCCAACCAATTTTGCTCCAGCTGGAGGCCAGGCCCGAACCATACCCCAAGGATGCGGATCGGACCTGGCAGGGGAATGCTGCCCCTCCAGGCATCCAACCGCAAGCCTTCACTCTTGTCAAAGTTGACCTTGGCACCTGCTACCTTTTTGTATCTCACAACCACCTCTTTCACAGCCAATATGTCCCGACGCCTGGACACAAAGACCGTGATATTGTTTGCAAATGCGGAAATCTTGGCTTGGACGCTGCTGGTTAGCGAGATTCTGCACAGGGCCGGACGAGCCCTCACCCATCCCTAAGCCTTTGGAGCAGGGGCTCCAGAGCAAGGACATAGAGAAGAGGGGACAAGGGGCAGCCTTGCCGGACCGACCGCTCGATCACAAAAGCCCCCAAACACCTCCCGATCACCTGCATCACCACCTGTCGGCTATGGTACAGAATGCTAATCCATTTGTGGAACTCCTGTTTGAATCCAGCGGTCTCCAAAACCGCTGCCAAGAACTGGTGGTCCACCCTATCGAAGGCCTTGGACTGATCTAAATTGATCTGCGTGGCTTTAGTGTCGTCTTTTATCCCCTCTAGGATCTGGTGCACCAAGTGCAAGTTTTCTTGAATCGATCTTCCCTTCACAGCGTAGTTCTGCTCAGGGCTGATCAGATCACTAATGACAAGCTGCAAACGGTTCACCAAGACCTGGGCCAGAATCTTTAACTCTGTGTTAAGCAGAGTTATGGGCCTGTAATGATCTAGCTCCCCTCGAACATGCCTGCCCTCTTTCTTCAGCAATTTGATCACACCCTTGGTAATGCACCAGGGATGGCTCCCTGGGCAAACCAATGGTTGAACATATTCATCAGAATAGAGGCAAACATGTGTGACATCTTCAAGTACACTTCGTAGGGTAAACCATCCAGTCCAGGCGAATTGTTAAGGTCGACCTGCTTCAACGCACTACAGACTAAAGGATATTTAAATTGATATATCATATTAGTTTTTATAAAACTCCTATCGAACAAGAGGAATTTTTTGTAATGACTAAGTTGGCATTATTAATTTTTTATAGTGTATGATAATTTTTTTTTATAGGATCAATGTGGAGTTTGTTTTTTTTAATCAATGTTTTTAATATATGTTTATCTAATTTATTTTTGTCTAATTTATAATTGTTGTCATAAAAAAGTTTGATAAATGTTTGTTGACTGGGTGGAGTAGTACACTGTTTATTTTGTGGGTTAACATTTTTAATCATATGTTTAAACAATATAGTTAGGAAACCCATTATTGATGAGAGATTGTTTTATGATTTCTATCTCTTTATAAAATATTGTTTTGGAGGAGGAGATTAGTTTGGCACGGGATATTAGATTATGAATAATTGCTTTTTTATATCTGAAGGGGCATTCACTTTTAAAATTGAGGGTACAAGAGTTATTACTAGAGGGTTTTTTGTAAGTGGAGGTAGTGAAGTTATTATTGTTGTTAGTATCAATGAGAACATCTAAAAAGGAAATTTTATTGTTTTTGTTTAGTTCATGAGTAAAGTTAAGAACTGAAATTTTTTGAAGGTGTCTTGTAGTATGTTGATTTCGTTAATATTATTAGCAAGAATAAGAATATCATCAACATATCTTAGGTATATTGGAGGTTTTCTAAAGCTAGTAAATATTTTTTTCGTATGTGTATATATATTTTATGTGTGTTTATATATATATTTATGTATGTTTGTACGTGTATATATATATGTAATGTAATGGGGCATATTGAAAAAGTCGAATATTCCAAAATGCTTTGATAGCAGATGTAACTTGTGCCAAGAAGAAAAAATACAAATTATGATATACCCAAACCCAGAAAAATTATTAAGTCAGAGATGTGATTTCATAGCTAAATATGGACATAGGAATAAATCTAATATGTAGACAAATATCATAGATAAAGTTTAACTATAAAAATAGGATTAAATTGAGATTCTTGATGAAATGAATAAAATAAAATGGGAAGCCACCGTGTGAGGTAGACGTATGTACATTTCAGTGGAAAGGTAACTGAATAAATGGGCACGACGATAAATTTTTAATTTTTGATTTTTAATTTAAGATAAGTATTACTGTAATCTTTGCTTATGGTTAATAAGAATTGTTGTAATTCCTTAAATTATTGGTAAATCTGAAGAATTACGTTAAAATGTAAGTTAATTTACTGTAGAAAGTGAAGTTGAACCTACATTTAGTTACGTTATTGTGATTCCGACCGGTAACAAAAGAAAAACCAGAAGTGGGCAAAATGGGGAGGAAACTCTTCACCCCTCTTCAACCCCCTCCTATCCTTCCCTCCTGTGTCCATTCTGGCAGTATTAATTATATCCACAGGATCTGAAGAAGTCCTGTTAAATTTGGTGTTATTGATTCATATCAATACCCCTAGCAAGATGGAAATAAATTCATAATCCTAATGTGACTGGGTTTTGCTTTTCTTAAAGGAATTATTGCTCAGTGATGTCAGTTACATTGAGCTCTTTACCAGGAAATAACTGGACTGAATAATATATATATATATATATATATAAGACTGGCAGTGGAGAGTAAACATCGGGGAACATTTGAAAGTTCCAGAGTAGATCGCAACAACAACACTGCGACCGGATTTAGTTCTTTGATCAACTGAAACAAAACAGGTGCTGCTGATAGAACTGACTGTCCCGTGGGAGGAAAACATTGATGTGGCCTGCAAAAGAAAGCTTGAAAAATGTCAAGAGCTTGTAGAGCAATGTAAAGTTAACAAATGGCAGACAGCATGTTAACCAATAGAAGTTGGCTGCCACTGTTTTGCGGGAAGATCAGTATGCAGATTGCTAAGTCGTTTAGGGATGAGAGAAGAAAAAAAGAGAAAGGCCATCAGAGCGATTTCAGAATCTGCAGAAAAAGCATCGAGATGGTTATGGATTAAAAGATCAGAACCATGGAGTACAACATACTAACGAGTGTGGTGGTATTCGATAGTAAATAGAAGTGTTAGGAAAAGAGGAATTGTAGAGGTAGTGTAGTTTTCCCTATTGTACATATGTGTATATAATCGAATGTAAAAATTTGTACAAAGAAAAAAAGGAAAAATAGAAAAAAAAGGAAAAGAGAAGAAGAAAGAAAGAGGGGGAAAAAAAAGACTGTCAGCATCCTACTACAAAGGTCTTGCAAAGCAATTCCTCAAGTTTTTTTTGGGTTTTTTTCTTAATAGATTTCCTTTTATTTATTTATTTTTATTTATTTATCTACTTTTTAATTATATATCTATATATTTAATTTTATTTTATTATATTTTATTTATTTATTTATATATATATATATATATTTATACTTATATTTGTTTATTTTTTTATATCATATATGTATATGTATGTATATATATATGTTTTATCTTATTCTATTTTAATTTATTTATTTATTTTTTAATTCATCGTCATAATGAAGTTAGAGAGGAAAAAAGCTTTCTAATTTTTTTTTTCTTTCTTTTAGTTAAGACTTACTTGTCAGAAGGATTTTACCTGTTATCTTAATCCAAACCTGGTTCAGTGCGAGTGAGTGTACTCATACAAGATATAGACAAGCTTGTGGTATGTTTACCTTTATAATTCGTCGCGACTGGAAGGGAAATGACGTAAGTCGTTTCTCATTGGCCAATACCATTTTAAAAACTCATCAGCAGTAGCATTTAAATTTTTTTTTTTCTTTTGAGGTGTGAACTGTGTGATTTTGCATGTTGGGCGTATTTTTACAGCAGGATCGCCGGCTGGAACAATAGTTTTGGTAGGGTCACTTGGGAGAGCAAGTATGATGTTGGAAGACCCGAAACTTGTAAGGACCCCAAGAACATCACTGACGAGGCAATTCTGTGTACTTTTTTCAGTGTGTGACTACAATATATATATATATATATATATATATATATATATATATATATATATATATCCTAATAAGATATCTCCTAATAAATTCAGAGAGTTTTTAGGGTTTTGTTTAGGCCTGTTAAATAAAATATAAATGGCCTCTAGGACAATGAGATCTTGTTTAGTCCTTGCTCTATGCAAAACCACAAAACACTCATAGCTGTAATTACCCACACAACTATTTAAGGTATTCAAATGCTCACAGATGGCAGAATCAAGCCTTTTTAAATGCCCCGATGTTGTGTGGTGAAGGATATCTAATGGAACATGCTGTTTAACTTTGACCTCAAGGCATATATATGTGGCATTACAGGAACAATGAAATTTTTAAATTATATTGCATTGTTGAAAGATGGAGGCACATCTGTGTGAATAGAGGGAAAAACAGCTCAAGTAGTTAACATAAACTGGACATTTAGAAGGGTCAAATGACCTGATGTTAGTCCAAAACTTATCAACAATTTTGTTAATGGTGTCATCCATGAGTTCCTCAGATACCCATTACTCAAAAATAAATTATTAATCTGTTCTAATTCATTTTTAATCTTGTTATCCAATTAAATCTTAAGAGCCCTGAATATGAGACATTTGATCAGGTTAACCTTTTTGTACTTAGGAGCAAAAGCATCCCAACTCAAATACAGACTGGTAAATGGAGGCTTTCTATATATACAAGTTACAAAAGCAAACAAACTGTGTTCAACCAATACATCCAAAAATGGTAATTTGTTATCCTTCACTTCATCCATAGTGAAGGATAAAGAAGAATGTAAATCATTCAAACAATGGAAGAATGACAAAGCTTGATTATGTGAACTGAAACAGGCGAAAGTATCGTCCACATAACGTAAATAAATATAAGGCTTGGGAAACCTGTCAAATAGTAGTTTCTCATAAAACCCAACAAAAATATTAACAAGAATAGGGCCCAAGGGAGAATCCATTGAAATATCACCTACCTGATGGTACACGGTGTCATTAAAACTAAAGGAAACTGACTTGGTAGCCAATTCCATCAATTCCACAAAAACGCTTTCAAGGAAAGAAAGAACAGATGTTAAAAGACTGTGATATAAAAAGTCCACACAAATAGAAATTTCTTCATCTAGATGAACATTAGTAAATAGTAAAGCAATATCAAAGGACACGATGAATTGAGAGTCAACACAAGGAGAGAGTTGATGAATAATAAAAGAAAAAGTAAATGAATAGTCCACCCAAAATCCTGAGTAAAATGCTAAAACAGGATTAAGTAATTGAATTCAACATTTTGCCAATGAATGTTGTATGGAATGACACCTGGACAAAATAGGTTGCAAAAGAATATCAGATTTATGAATTTTAGGTAATCCATACATTCTTGGTCTTTGCAAACCTATTGGATAAATTAACTCAGACTTCTCTAGAGATAAATTTTTTTTTTGAATAATTCAAGAAAAAGCTTCTGTAACTTAATTTCCAACTTGTAGGTGTCATCAAAGGATAAATCACCAATTTTGAGAAATTTAGTAGTATCATCCAAAATTTTGGCCATTTTGGTTATATAATCAATATGATTCAGGATCACAATACCAGCACCTTTATCAAGTCTAGTGATTAGAATATCAGAATTCCGTTTTAAGCACTTAGCACCTTCAAAATGATTATTCTGCTACAAGAATCCATGAGTTGACAGTAGTATTAATAAGTCTACTTGCTTGGTCAGCTAAGCAAGTTTTCAAATAAGACAAATTTTGTTGTGACACCAAAGAGAGTTTAAATAATTGAAAAAACAGTAATTCAAACTCAGAAAAGATTTTAACTGAGTCAATACTGGAGTGGGGGGACACAAAAATTCAATCCTCTCGACAAAACCAATTTTTCACAGTCCGACAAATTATAAGAAAAATTAAATATATGTTTGTTGAATGTTAACACAAGTAAACTTCCTCTTGATGAGGAAATGTAAGAAAGTCTTGTTTTTATCAAGAGTCTTATTATTAGTGTTGTTGCCAGTATTAGATAGATATTTGGAGAAGCAAATTATATCAAAGAAGCTAAGAGATGTCCATAAGATGCTTTCTTCCAAAATGTATGTAAATGTGTTTTAAGAGAAGTAATATACTCAAGATAAAAGATATTTTCCCCTTTTATAAAAGCTCGTTCAAGATTAATTGCATTGCAGCATTTTATTTTGAAAATAAATCTTGAAATATAATCAGGGACAACTTTATTATCACTTTGCCCAGTCGGCTGGGACTGTAGAATACACAGACTGCTTCTCTGCAGAGGGGTAAGACCCCCCCCCAACGAGTGTCCTGGATATGACACTAAACAATCTGATGGTGAGGTTCCAGCAGTGCTGGAGCTTTGGGGAATGCGGAGTACCCCTTCATTGCCATCGCTCCCAGGTCCACTCTGGCCCGGAGTGGTAGCACCTGATAGGGCCCTATCTATGGGTTAAATAGAACTAACAGCATACTGATGCTAAAATGAATTGAGTAAACTGAATAGCTTAAAATAGAAACGTTTTTGACAAACCGTACTTACACTTAAACTGCGTGCTTATGCTTAACTGAATTATTTCAAATAGAACTGTTTTTCGACTGTATTTACACTTAACTGAATTATTACATATAACTGCTTAAATAGTTTGAAATGGAAATGTTTTTGACAATTAAACTGTGTACTTATGCTAAACTGAACTGTTTTCAATAGAACAGATTATTTATATAAAAATGGATTTGGCATTATATAACCTACAAAGGTTGATATGCCATAAAACCAAACAAACCAAACCAAACCTTTATTATCACTCAAGATTGAAGGAATTGAATCTTATATTTTAGGCTGATTATTCTGTCTAAGGTGAATTCTTTTCTTAAGGTTGTATATGATATATGGGCAGTACCAACCCTTTATATATATATATATATATATATATAAAGTAATATCCAGTCTGTGAATTAACCCATCCTAATTTGAACATATGCTAGATTTTTCATAGCAGGTGGAATTTTATGAATAATGTAAGCTTGTTTTTCATATAGTTTTCGTTAACTTCTTATGTTAATTCCCTCAGTTAATATGGTGTTAGACTTCCTCCTTAAAAAAAAACAAACCTTTTGGTAGCCACCTGGTGCCTTTAAATAACCCAAAAAATGGTCAAGGGAATTAACTACTCCAGAAATTAAAAACCCTAATTTTGAATTAATATCAAAATTTCCAAGAATCTCTTTCTCTACATAAATCTCCCTGTCATATAATACTATCAACAATTGAAATATGTTATTAATTCCAATAAAAATCATCCGGCATCAATATCCCTGCTATTATCTAGAGTATGAGCCTCGGTGGCCCCCAGTGAGGATAATCTAAATTTACTTTTATATCTACATTTGAACACAAGCTCATTCCGTTCATTTCACAGTAGTCTGCAATCTTTAAAATTAATCATACAATTTTTTTTATCAAGTTACATCTACCATTGAAGCTATTCGCGGTTGAAGACTGCCTGACAACATTTAAACACAAGCTCATTATGTTCATTTAACAGTTGTCTACGATCTTTCTTTCTCCAATCCACGACTTAGAAACTAAACTAGTCTATCTAAATATTTTTGGAACCTTCAGGATCAGGGGCTAGCTAATCCACCAAATAAAGTGGAAAATAGTCTGCAGTCTTCAACTACGAATAGAGTCACTTTGTCTTTCCAAAGAGTCATCTTGTTTTCCAGAGAGTCTTGGTGTTCAAAATTTCATCATACAACATGTGAAAGCACGTGTGATACCTTGTCCTCATCAGCCACCAACCAGGGTGATAACACTGTTTCGGTAGCTCAAGACGGTACTGCCACTCCTGGCGCTACCAAGCAGCTTTTGCCACTAGACAGGGTATTTAAAAGAAATATATATCTATATATACGCCAGATCAACTAAAAGCAGGCATTACATTGGATATTCGTTCATCTTCATTTTAGTGCAGTTTGTGATTTTAAAATGCATTTACTTTCGGCCGTTGATGTCATAGCAACCGTTTCTTGATTTTGTGTAATCATACAGGAATGGTAGTTCTGCATGCATTTCATTTATATTGAAATCCTTTCTATATCTGTCATCTATTCAGTTCGTTTTCCTTCAGTTTTATCTTTTTTTATGCATTAATGCACAAAAGCACTTGAGGCAAACGTCATATATAATTCTGCTGGAAGATTTTATTTACTGATCAATAGGGCCCTTAAGCTGGATGGTGAGCAAAAAGAAAGCTCCTGGTCTAAGTTTGTCCAAGTAACCATCTGATTACCCTTGGGCCACTAAATTCTTGGCTTGCTAGGAATGTCTCCAGGACGCTGACACTCAGCAATGGGCTCGTGAATACTGTGGGGGTAATCCTGACTCATAAGGCCATCATTCGATTTCCATTCTCCAGTAGGAGAATTACGTTGTTTGCACCAACGCGCCTTGTGGATTCATGACCCTCACAAGATGTTGAATTTTCTGCCGCAATTGCACGTTGTAGCCAGGTACATATCCAGATCATTACCGTATGAGCAAGTATGATGGGTGATATATTCTCTCTCCCCGCTACAGACACCCTGAGGGCATTTTTCTTTCATTGTATTATCCATATTTGTTAAAATTCCTGTCTTTCCAGGATGTCACTCCAACTTTCTGAAGAGTCACTTTGTCTTTCCAAAAAGTCATCTTACTTTCCTGAGAGTCTTATATTATGTATGCATCATTGTAATCTATGATTATATATACGTTAGGATGATGTAAATATATTTGATAGCTGCAATAATTGTTTGTATTAGCTATGTCATTTTGTTTGTGTTTGAGTGTGTGTATGGTGATGATTTTAACTAATGAACAAATTATTATCATTGCATAATTAAGAAAATGAATTTTTTATTTGACATGTAAGCATGCTAGGTCTGTGACGTAAGGATAATTGTTGGGGAGTTGTGTTGGTTTACAATTATAATTTTTTTAGCTCTCTATATTGTGTTAATGTTATTATACATTATTGTAGTATATGGTGGAGTGTGTGTGCAAGGGATGTGTTAAATATACAGTGTATATTTCTAACAATCATGAAAACATAATGACAACAGGTTGTGGGGTGCATAGAGATGGATATAAGTATTTAATGGGGGATAATGGTACTCATGGTGCATCAGGTGTGTTGTTTGATGGAAGAAAGTGGTACTTATGGTGCGTTGGGTGTGTTTTGTTGTTATTTGTTAGGGGATTTTTAGTAGTTGAGGTAGTATAGGTAAGGTGGATGGGTTATATGTATGGGTCGAAATGTGAGAGTAGATGTTTGTTCTCATGTCTGCTTTTGGATATAATTTCTGATTTTTTTTGTCTAGCTGTGTGTTTTGTAATGAGTGTAATAATTACTACTTTCTTGTGGAGGCAAAGAAAGTATTTTTTTTATGTCTTGCTGTAGGCAGGTGCTAGTTTTAGTATTTCACCGGTGATGGTGAAAAATACTAAATATAACTCCGGTCTACAGCAAGACATAAAAAAATGCCTTCTTTGCCTCCATGAAAAACTAGAAATTATGACTCTCCCATCATAAAATACACTGCTTTAAAAAAATCAGAAATTCTATCCAAATGCAGACATGAGAACCAACATCTGCTGTCATATTTCAACCCATACACATAACCTGTTCACCATACCTATACCCACCCCATTACTAAAAATCCCTCCACTCCTTATAAATAACTCCACAACACACCCAACACACCATAAGTACCATTTTGCTCTATTCAATCTAGTATATTTAACATATCCCTTGTGCACCTATCATCATAGATTACGAAAACATATGCATAATATAGCATTAACATAACATAGACAACTGATACAAATTATTATTGCTATCCAACACAGAACATTCCAACATAACACTAGTATTGCATTAGTCTTCATAATATTTCACAGCATAATATAACATATCTCCACACCATGATATTCCCTCCTCACTTATTACATTTCAGACCTAGCATACGTTTTCATCTATCATGCTTAAAGGTCAAATCAAAAAATCCATTTTCTTAATAATGCAATGATGATGATAATTTGATCCTTTGTTAAAATCATCACTACATTCACATGCACACACAAAAAAATATCACAACAAAATGACATAGCTAATACAAACAATTATTGCAGTGTCTTAACACCATATTCCTTACATACAATCATTGATTGCAATAACGTATACGTAATATAACATTAATACAACATAGCTAATACAAATTATTATTGCAATCTAACACAGAACATATTCTAACATAAAATGCTAATACTCCATGGTAGTTGGTAGTTGTCCATCGGATCCGATGATGATGTTTGCAGACGTTTGCATTCTACAACTCATGAACACGGAGGTGGCTCCGCAGCTCCAGCCCAGAGGCACAGAGTTTTGAACAGTGGGGGCACTGGAAGTCAGTTGTTGTGATCACTGCCAAGGCTGCTCTGTGGTCTCTCTCTCTGGCAGCAGTAAGTTTCTGGCATTGAGCCTCTTCAAAGTTGTCAGCAGCTCTGTCAACCGTGCCTCGCCATTTTGGTCTGTCCATGGCATATCCCTCCAGGTCTCTTGGATTGATATGGTACCATTGGAGGTTGGCTTTGACCGTGTCTTTATACCGCAGTTTTGGTCTTCCTTGGTTTCTTTTGCCGGCCTGGAGTTCCCTGTACATCAGGCGTCTCGGCATCTGACACTCCTCCATGCTCTTCATCTTTGCTGTGAGTCGACGCTGGTTGAAGAGGGAACCATCCAAGTGGTAACGAATGTAGACTCCCTTCTCCAGATCTTGGTCAGCATGGGACAGCATACAGGGGGAAAAGACATTGAAGAGGACCGGGGCTTGCATGCAGCCATGCTTCATGCCGTTGCTGATCACAAAAGCATCTGTCACATTGCCATTGGAGAGGACCTGGCCAGCCATGCCGTCATGGAAGAGCCTGATCATCGACACCAACTTTGGAGGACACCCGATGCATTCAAGGACTGTCCAAAGTGCCTCCCTGTTGACGGTGTCAAAAGCTTTAGTTAGGTCAATGAATACTGAGTAGAGGGGCTTGTTCTGTTCAATGCACTTCTCCTTGAAGTTGTCTCACAGCGAATATCATGTCTACAGTGCTCCTACCTGTCCTGAAGCCGCACTGTGCCTCAGGGAGGGTCTGTTCGGAGACTGTGATGAGTCTGTTAAGGATGACTCACACAATGATCTTTCCTGCAACTGAGAGGAGGGAAATACCCCTGTAGTTCCCGCAGTCTGACTTACTTCCCTTTTTCTTATTGACAGAGACGATCAGGGCTTCGCGGAAGTCGTCTGGCATCATCTCCTCTTCCCAGATAGTGAGCAGGATATCGTGGAAGGCCCTGAGGGCGTTGGGGCCTGCTGCCTTGTAGATCTCAGCAGGGATGTCATCCTTTCCCAATGCTCTTCCAGAGATTGTCTGGTGGATCGCCTTCTTGATCTCCTCGATGGTAGAGGGTTTTGTGAGCGAAACTCGTACAGGCTGTTGGGGGATCTGATTCAGGGTGTCTGAGTCAACTGACAAGGGCTGATTCAGTTGAGTACTGAAGTGCTCCCGCTAGCACTTGCTGAGACCCTCCTGGTCCTTGATGAGCGTTTTCCCATCTGACGAGAGTAGTGGGGTGCTGCCCGAGGCTGAGGGGCCAAAATGGTTTTCAGTGAGCTGAAAAATTTCTTGGCGTTGTGAATGTCAGCGTAGTGTTGGACTTCAGCTGCTTTGTCCCGCCACCACTGGTCCTGTATTGCTCGAAGATCAGTCTGGACTTTGGCCTAGAGGGCCTTAAACTTCTCGCGCTTGGAGACAGAGGACGGGTCATTCAGCTACTCTATGTAAGACTTGTTCTTTTTGTCATTCTCATCGAATCAGTCATTATGGGTTCTGGTCTTCACTCCAAGGACTTCCTTTGCAGTCTCACTGACTGTTTCTTTGAAAAAGGTCCATTTCTCAGTGCTGCCTTCGGTGGTCACACGATCTTGGAGCTTCTCATCTAGCACTTGCTTGAATCATGCCTGGTAGGATGAGTCCTTCAGCCTGGTGACATTGTAGGCGGCCCTGACAGTCTTGGTTCGGTTTCTGTGGGCCGGTGCAATGTGCAGCGTCAGTACAGACTTGACCAGTCTGTTGTCAGTCCAGCACTCAGTGCCTCTCATGGCACGGGTCACACGGACATCCATGATGTCTCATTGGCGGACGATGATGAAGTCTATCAAGTGCCAGTGTTTCGACCTCAGGTGCATCCAGGTGGTCTTATACTTGTCTGCCATCCTACACACTTGCTGAGGAGGAGCAGGCCGTTGTCATTGATCTTGCCTACTCCATGTCTGCCCAAAACGCCTTCCCAGCTGCTGTAGTCCCTTCCCACCCTCGCATTAAATTCTCCAAGGACGACTAGTTTGTCACTCGGTGGGGTTGACCTGATGACCTGGTCAAACTGCTCTTAAAATTGTTCCTTGGCATCATCTGGGCTTGTAAGTGTCTGGGCATAAGTGCTGATAATTGTGAGGTATCTGATCATGCTGAGAGGGATGTGCATTTCATAAGGCGCTCGTTGATTCCAACTGGTAGCACAGGCTGTTCTGATGGCAAATCCAACACCGTGAATTCAGTCTTCTGCTTGCGGCTTTCCTTTCCAGAAGAAGGTGTAGTCACCTCCCTCTTCTCTCAGGGAACCCTCGTCCACAATCCGGGTCTCGCTGAGTGCAGCTATATTTACCCGGTAACACTGGAGTTCCCTTGCGACAAGTGCTGTTCCTCTTTCAGGTTTTGAAGTAGCAGCTCTATTCAGTAAGGTTTGGACATTCCATGCCCCAAGGATAATCCTTTTGTGTTTCCCTTTATGCATTGTTATGCATTGAGGATGAGTCCATCAACCACGATAAAGAAACAGATCAGTAATTGGTGATGAGTTGCAAAACTGACCTGTGCGTAAAAGTTTTATAGTGAGAAGACCAGTGCACAGGGGCAATCCCACTCTCTCGGCCTGGGAAGTCTTGATCTAGTGGCACGAAGAACTGTTACGACAAGAGACTGCCAGGCTGCAGTGGATGACCAGGGCTTCTCTGGGTGCCATGTCCTGCTCTAGGCGCTCCAACGACACTTGCTGCCACCGCCTTCACAACCGTTGGTTCTTCAGGTGAACTCTTCCACTTGTTCCACTGGGAGTCAGGCTTCACATGCAGTAGGGCTGACACTGCCCAATTCAAACTCACTGAGGGTTTTAGACCCATCGGTTACTCTCACCTGGTTTAGCAAGCTCACCAAAGCCAGTACCCAGGGTGTGGCTGCCATTGCATGCAACAGCTGAGCAGCCACAGGTGAGAGCTGAGTACCAGGTGAGGTCCAGTGGCAGACGAGCTGTCCTAAAAGTACATGGCGAACCCCCTTACCAAAGGTACTGACCACTTCCTGAACACCCCATACACCTGACATACAATAATATATATATATAGTATTATTCTGTCCAGTTAAACCAGAGTTGGGAGTAATTCCTCCAGGTCAAGAAAATCATTCAAGAGCTGAACATTTAAATTTTCCTGGTGGAGAGCTCAATGTAATTAATTTTACAGAGCAATTTTATCTTCCTCCCCCCACCGTGTCTATTCTGTTTTATTTTATCCATAAGATCTGAAGAAGTCCTGTTATATTTTTCTTCGTGTTTTTGGTTTACATCAGAAACGCAAAACAGGATGGAAATAAATTTATAATCCTAAAATAACCGGTCTTTGGTTTTTTTTCTTTAAAGAAAGTATATATATAATCAATTCCTACGTTCCGAAATAAAAGAAATACGTGTCATTTTGAAGCTCAGTAAAAAAAAAACAAAAAAAAAACCGTAAACCTTTATAAACAGAATCTAATATAATATCATTTTATATTCTGAATACAGTATAATTGTTTAAAAACCATACATTAAAATTACTTTGAATGTTAAAGAAATTAGAACAGTTTATTTTTTCTTAACTGATTTAACCGTAATCATATTTCACATTTCAAACACAGTACAATCACGAAAGATAACATGAAAAAAAAAAAAAAGAAAAAAAAAAGAATATACCTATCACTTGGTGAACTATTTATTTATTCAATAATACATTTTGACATAATGAAACGTCCACTTTGAATCCAAAATAAACAGTAATAAACTCAAGCAACACTTACAGATCTTCCGTATGAATTTCAAATCAAGTTATTAAATAATAGATGAATAAAACTATATTTAATGAATTTATAACGCTAAAGATAATTATATTAATGAATTAAATTTGAGTGATTTGTATTAGAAAAAAAAGAAAGAAAAGAAACTACATTAAATTTATACATTAAATATTAAATCAAACATTAAAATTGTACTTTATGAATGTTAAAATATATCAAATACAATAAATCTATACTGTATTCATAAAATAAGTCATTGAAATTAAAATCAAAATTATTAATTATCATATTAACCCTTAATATTTACTTTAAGATTTTTAAAAAAATGATGAATATTCACATTAAAAACTGTTATATTAAGAAATACGTTAGAAAAAATCCGTTTTACGGAGCTTCAAAAAAAAACATGTCATACCTCTCTGAAGAAACGCAGAACTCCATAGTATATTACAATATAGCATGTCTCATCACCATAATATTTCCACCTCACTCATTTTTCTGTTTTGATCCACCATACATCTTGGTTTATTATGCTTATAAATCAAAAATTTATTTTCTTCGTAAGTCAATGATGATATTTTGTTCCTTAGTTAAAATAATCACTACATACACATGCACTCACAAATACACAAAAAAAAAGAAACTTTTATGTGGTCAGACCCTTGTTTATCATGACTTTCACTACACATCATGACTCATTTGTTCAGGAGACAACCTCAAATTTGCTGCTTGTTACATGTATCATCATACAAACACATACTAAATATCACTCATACGATCACAATAATATACAAATATAATCTACACAAACACACACTTACACATATGAACTGAATATACACAATCCTAATGTTCTCTTGACTGTATTTTTTTAATTCTCCCAAATCTTTCTTTCTCTGCCTGATGATTGTCATAATAAGATGGCATGAAACCGATGGTGGCAGATAAGAATCTATGCTATTAAATATATATAAAAACTAATATACATTTATTTATTATTATATATTCATATATATATATATATATATATATATATATATATATATATATAGAGAGAGAGAGAGAGAGAGTTTCATATTTTTCTTGGGACATGTTTAATCCTGGCATCTCGCCACTGCTTATTTCTTCTTATGTAGTGGCAAATGCAACAACACCTGAACAAGTAAATAAGGGAATTATTATTATTATTATTATTATGATGATGATGATGATGATGATGATGAAGAAGAAGAACTTTACGGGCAGATGTCAGGATTGGTTTATTGTTTAAGACCACCCATGCATTGGCTAAAAAATAGTACCTTTGAAAAGTTTGTGAGATTTACTTAACAGATCTCTCACTAATTCCATCCAGCTAACGAAGACATAAATAAACACAGCATTTTGCACTGCCTGTTTAATTTTGTTAAATTCAGTTATTTCATTTGTAATATCTGTTTTTACCACATTAAATGGGAAACCATTGTTGCAATGAGTATATTGTATCAAGTATAGATTCATTGCAATTCCTTATATGTGTTTTGGTTTTAATCAGTTTAATTTTTTGTTTCATGGGGCAAAAAGAATTCCACCAAATATAAACACTGATAAATGTAGGTTTATGGTATAACAAGTAAGACTTACTGGGCTCTGCTTGAGAAGTAAGGATGATATCATACATGGCATTTTCATCTGTATTCCAATACATGGACCCTCTATTGTAGGCTAATCTTCAAATGTGTGTACATGACATTGAGAGAATTTACTTAGAATGATGGCCAGTAAAGATTGAGAGCAAGAAATGGTCAGTTGATTCTTTACTGTTGCCAGAAAATGATGATGATGATGATCAATAATTTTTATTTCAGCTTTGAGTTGAAAAGTTACAAATTTTTCCACAATGAATTGAAATTTCTTGTTTTTAAAAAATTAGCTTCTCCTAGGATTGCAAATTAATATTTTAAAAATGGATATTTTTCAAATTTTCCTTTTTTTTTTTTTAGCTGTTTCAATATTTGAATGAAAAGTTTCTTTGGTTTTGTTTTTGTTTTTTTGTTTTTTTTCAATAAAATGTCCATTTGAACAATTAACTATGGGTTTAGGATTTTGCTGAAATTCTTACTGATAAAAGGTTTTGTGTTTTTTTTTTATAAAAATTTCTCTAAAGTATCCACTAGAACAATGACTAATTAAATATTTTCAATAATTTGTAAACAATACCTTTCTTTATACGTATACAACAGTGCAAGCATTTATTAAATTGAGTAAATATATGGCATTACCTTGACGTGCATATGAAACACCAAGTTGAATGGTGGTTAATCTCATTGTGGCTTGCAAGTTTGTGTACGAGCTCAACAGCCTAAAGAAGCTTTTAAACTAAAGACAGTGACTCAGGACCTTTTCTTTTTTAATATCTCCAGGTTGCTGCCACCATCATATTTTTTTTTTAAATACATATGTGTGTATTTATGTGTGTGCATACATTATGACTTTTATTACTGAGAAAATTTGATAGAATTTTTTTCCCATTTCACCAGAAAATTTGAAATATTTTTTGTGTTTATATCTCATGTTAGTAAATTGAAATAACTACATTTGTAGGATTATCTGCCTTTTTTGCTGAAGACTTCTGTTGATGACCACTAGATGATATACTATGGGATTATTTTCCTTGTCTACCAAAGTTTCTGTTAGTGGCATTTTCATAGGATTATATAATTAGAGTGTGCAAAAGCCATATGTTCTTGTTCATCTTACAAGTAAATTAAACTTGTTTGCTTGGCTACTCTTAGCAGCAGTCAGCTAAGCGTAACAATGGACCATGAGTTAAGGGCATTTTCATCCCCAATAGACCTTGTGTCACTGTGAACACTATACCACAGAATAATACACTTCTTAAATATGTCTTTTCTACAAAATTTCCTTTTTTTTTTCACACATACACTAAGAACTTATCAACCCTCACAAGGATATTTCTTCATGCAACTTATTCATTGATTTCATAGCTCATTTGTATTCATCCTTGTGAGTTTGCTCAGGAAATAAAATATGTTAATCCTACATAATTATTAAACCAACCAAAGTATCCACTACAAATGATGAACCTGACTTAGAACACCCTCATAACCTTCCCATAATTAAGTAAAGTTAATGACCTTAGTCGAGGGTGACCCAAAGGCTCTCTTTTCACTGAGGTGTAGGGGAGGGCGCTACTCCATTCCCTGGATTGCTCCACTTTACCTTTGATCCTTACCTTATAATGCTGAATGTTAAGCAAGGTGGCATCAAGTATCATTTTTGAGTCTTTGGTATGACACGACCTGGGATTGAACCCCAGTCTCCCAGACCATTGACAAACACTTAACTCATTATGCCAATAGCACAGTATTTCCCATAATTAGACTATCTAAAATGCATACTTTCCTTTAGACACTTATCAATAGCAAAAATTAATTTGCTTCTTTTTTAAGGGAAAAAACTTTTATTGCTAATTGTAACTTATTCTACAAGAAAATTATCTTAATATTTCTTTTTTGTTTTTATACAGGGTCTAAAAAAGATGACGGAAGGTTCATCACTTGTTTTAACACCAACCAGCAATCAAACTCACGATACTGCCATACCTAATACCCCTAGGATTGAAGACTTCCACAACAGTACTTATGTGCCTTCAGAGATAAACATCAAGCAAGAACCTGATAACGACGAGAACTACCAGATTCCGTTCCCACAGGTTCATGGGAGCTTAAACTCCAGTGAGTTAAACACAGAACTTCACTCAAGAAACAAACCCAAACGATTATTAATAGAATCAAAGGTGCCATTAATAAAACTGAGTCAGATTAAATCGGCTTATAACCGCAACTCAGCCGGGTTGGCACCATTGCCAATACGACAGATGTTAGCACTCAAGAAGTTGAAAGGTGACCCCCAAAATGGTGACCTCGACACATGGTTAAGTCCAAAGAATAAGACAGATGGTGACTTCACAAAGGTAAGTAAAAATTGATGTACAGACAATAAGGAAATTATTCATACACCCATCAATTTTGAATATTTTTATCCATTTCTCAGAATCTAATGCTCGTATTATACCAGGATTTTTATGTCAATAAGCACAAAAAAAGCAATATAAAACTCAATTTTCAGAACAATTGATTAAATACAACAAATTTGACAGGTGAATTAAGCAAAATAGAAATAGACAAAATTATTTGTACAGTAGAAAATATCATTTAAATTGATTGATTTGTGTAAGTATTTTACATAATTATTTTATCGATGAAGCCTTTATTCAGTAAGATATTTGGGATAATTCCAGTAAATAATATCACATGGTGCATAGTGTGTCACCATCATTATTCTTACATTAACAACATGATGAGGAAAAGACAAAGAGCTTAGCATTAACTTGAAACAGAAAATTGTTAACTTTCACATGTCAGGAAAGAGTTACAACACTATTTCAAATTGGTTACCTGTCCCTAGATTTACGCTACATCTCCTTATAAAGAAGTTTAAACAATTTGGCACAACAAAGAATTTGCCTGGGCATGGGAAAAAACCCAAATCATCACTAAGAACTGCATGGAAACTGTGTCACAAGGTTAATATAAACCAAAAGGTTGTTTTGAAAGACATTGCCAAGGGTTTGGATACAATTAGATATGTTTAAAAAAAATGAGTTGTAAGAAAACCAATCATGTCACATTTTTGCTTAGTTTAATTTTGCCAAGACATTCTTTGACAAAGAAAATTGCTACAAAAAACTATAATGATGTACTAAAGATTTGGTGCAAGAAAGGTGAAACTTTCCTCCTAACATTAAAATATGGAGGCAGCTCAATGATGTTTTGGGCTTGTTTTAGCTCAAGGGGAAGTGGACATTTAATTGCAGTAAAGAGGAATAATGAAATCTTATAGAAGAGAAGACATCATACCCCATATGGCAAAGAAAGCAGGTTTGTGCCTGTCATGCAGAATGAATGGTATGTCTGAGTGAGAGAGAGAGAGAGAGAGAAAAAAGAAACTAGGCCACCCTAACACCTCAATTTCAAGAAAATGCAGTTTCAACCAAAGAGAGTTTGCAAAAGTGGCGTATGCAAATTTTTTTTTAAGTTGGCTATATCAGCCAAGCATAAAATGCCACATGCAAGAGAAAGGCCATAGGAGTGAGAAAATCATTATCAAACATATTACTTTTGTTGGCAGAGATAATCTAAGTAAAGGTGTTGTTTTTATTACAAATCACTGGAATCAATTTCAACCAGTTTGAGAATAGAACAAATCTGAAGGCTATATGAAAATTCTGGATTAAAACCTACAACTATCAATGCCAAATCTTGATCTAGGTTAGCATTTTACTTTCCAGTAAGATAATGATCCCAAGCATACTTCTAAGTCAGTGACAGCATGTCTTCATGAAAGAAAATTATAGTTCTGACATGGCCTTCAATGAGTCCTGACTTAAATCCTATGGAAAATCTGTTGTCAAGAGCGGGCGTAAAAGGCAACAGGAAACTGATTCAAGAGAGGACACTGTTGTTAGTTTCAGGGCGTATTGAGTCGAGTACTTTCTCCTTCTCTCTCGTTAGCTGTTCCTTCTCTCTCGCTTTCTCCCTCGTTCTCCTTCCTTCTGTCTTTCTCTCTCTCCTTCCGGTTCTCGCCTTCCTTCCTTCCTTGAGTTGTAACACTTTCGTCGGGCACTCAGAACAAATCCGACCTGTTCAGCCGTTACCGTGCGTATTTGTATGTTCATGAGATCTCGTAAGAATTTGCATATGTGCAAATTACCTCTCGCTGGTTCGAGATCTCCCCTCGTCAAATATGCTCGAGGCAGCCATATCGGTTTCCGCTCTACAAGCCAGACACGTTCGTGCGCGCTTCAAATGCCCAGGTACGTTACCTTCACACTCCTCCCTGATTTGGGAATCACACAACGTACAGCGCGGAACAAGTCTTTTGAGTCTGCTACTTCGTCTGAACAGAACGCTCTCGGCAACGTCGTTGTCTTCGGAAGTGTCTCTGGGCCCACATTGACCATGTTCACTGTGGTCACTTTCAGATGCTGCGGGATCCTCCCGCGGTAAATACAGCATCGGCACTTCGTCTTCAGAGGAAGCGCTGCTACAATAAGTGGCGTCTGCTCCTCGCACTGGATGAACATCCTTACGTGGCGAGGTGTCCCATCAACAAGGACCGAATGGGGGCTGTACACACCCGTAATTGTCCCCTTTCCGAACTGGGTTGTACATCGCCCATGAGGGATTTTCACCCAAACACTATCCCCTACCTTGTAACTGCTGGGTCCGGCATCCTCCGGTTGTAACGTGACATCAACACCTCTTATACGGGCTGTATATGAGTATATTATGTTTGCTGGTGCAGTTGACACCGACACATCGTCTTTGGGAGTCACATTGTACTAGTATGCAGCCTCCATCACCGAGCACCGTGTTCTTGCGGCAATGCGCTTTATTGTGCGGTGAGATCTCTCCACAATCCCATTGCCAGCCGGTATGTATGCGCATCGGAATCTCATCCAAACGCTCCAGCGCTCGGCGAATCTAGAGAACGTCTCTCCGCTAAAGGTCGTGGCGTTATCTGTGAGTAGCTCAACAGGCGCCCCCCTCTCGCAAAATACGGTCTCCAACTGCCAAACAATGCTGGCAGCATCTTGGCATGATAACGGCCTCCAAATAGCAAACCGACTGGGACCGCTGTCGATTAAGGTTAGGTAATGACAACCTCCAAGGTGAGTCACGTCCATTCCAACCCTCCTCCAGTTCTCACGTACGTCCAGTCTGCCTGCCTTCCAACTCACCGGGACTGGATCTATGGACTGACACTCTTCGCATTCTCTAACTACCTCCCGAACAGCTGCCTTAGAGACCTCAGGACTCACCAGTTTCACGAAGTAGAGTGTGCGCTTTACACTAGGGTGCCCACAAGATCGATGAATGGTCCGAATGCGAGCGGGATCCAGCTCACCCATAGATGCGGCGCATACTGGCTCGATGGGTTCCGCTTCTTTCCGAAGTGCATCCAGCCATCGTTGGGGCACTCTAGTAAGTGGATCGGCTCGGGTCACCTGGGATTTAACGAGTGCACGTCAATTGTCAGTCTATACTCTGCTGCTAATTCTTGGAGCGTACTCAGTCGCCGTCTTATTAACATCTCCAACGCTGCCTTAGTCCGCACCTTTGCTTTCCCAGACAGGGTGTCAGAAATCCACCAGTGCACACAGGCCGAGTCTGTCCGCAGGTGAATCACACTCGCCTTCCAGTGCAGCGCCAGATTAATGCCCCTCAACACTGCGTCAAGCTCCGCCAGGTAGATGTGCTTATCTGCAAACGCCGGTCGTAGCCAACTTGCGTATTCAATGATGGCTCCATCATATTCAATAGCCACCCTGGTGACCAGGGAGCTGGCATCCTCCCACACATTGACTTCAACTCGTGATAGTCCATAACTGGCCAGACCTTCTGCTTATTTTCCTGTAATATGGCCATTAATGGTATCAGGCCTTTAGGAGGGCCAAGTTCACTCTCCGGGTACGGAATCAGCCAACCGTTCTGAATCCAAGCCTGCAACTCCAGCTCATATTCACCTTGGAGTCACTTAGGGGCAGGGTATTCTGAAAGCCTGTTTTTCAAAGACACAGGTGGCTGGTCACCGGACCATTTCCAAGATGCAGTCCATACACGCTTGGCCTCGTCGTATTCAGCGTGAAAGTCAGGCTCGTCGAGGGTAATGGCAGCACACATCAGTCTTTCACGCTGAGGAAATTTCACTTCGCCGGTGGCAAACATAATCATTCCACCAAGTTGTCTGATCGCATTTAGTCCGAGTAGCAGATCATATCCAAACAGAGCCTCATCTACAACCAGGGCTCGTACGGCGACTGAAGGTCCATTGCCGATGCCAATTTGGACCACGCTCTCTCCACAACACATTGACGAGTTCCCTCCTACCACCAGCAAGGGGACTTGCTTTTTCTTCCACGTCTGACAGCATGGTTTGCGTACTAGGGTTTGCGTACAGCCTGTATCCACCAGGGCAGTTCGTCTTACTCCGTCAATCTGCACACTGACTGCAGGCAGAGCGCCATTCATATGAGGTCTGGGGGAGAGACTGGCGCTGAAGACTCGCTCGTTTCCCGGACAATTTTGTGCAACGTGGCCCTGTCGCTTGCACCGATAACAAATGAGAATCTTTGGGGACCTGGGACTTCCACACCGCCAAGGACAATCTCGAGCCATGTGGTTAGGTTCTTGACACACATAGCATCTCCTTAGAGCTGTGACTCCTTCTCCTGATGTCCCGGTAGTTGAGCTGCTGCGGCTGCCGATTTTGTGCACGTGAGACTGTCCTTCAATATTGCTCGGGCACGGGCCAATATTTCGGATATCGGCAAATCGTCTACTCAGGTAGTAGCCTGAAGAAGATTCTCCGCATGCTCCGGAAACCCAGCAATGAATGTGCAGACCAGACCTCGCTCCGTCATACCTCCGAACTGAGTCGCAGGCTTGCGTAGCTCCGCCAAATAGATGTCCACCGTTTCTCCTGGACGCAAACGGTGCGCCACAAACTGCTTATAAGCCGTCACAGGACTGAGGGCAAATGCTGTGTAAAGAACATCTTTTATACAGCCAAAGTCAGCCCTCTTCTCCTCACTCAGCTGCTGATACACTGCGTATGCGCCCCCCCAAGAGGCGCATCAGCACCACGCACTCAATATTTTTTACCCTGCTCAACCAGCACACCAACTCTGCCTTCTCCACCCATTCAACCACCGATTGCCCGGCATCGGTCCGTCAAAGAGGAGAATTAGGTTTGGGTCAAAGGCCATGATTGCCGAAATAGCTTGTTGTCAAGAGCAGGTGTAAAAGGCAACAGGAAACTGATTCTTGTATTAATTCAAGAGAGGACACTGTTGTTAGTTTCAGGGCGTATTGAGTCGAGTACTTTCTCCTTCTCTCTCGTTAGCTGTTCCTTCTCTCTCACTTTCTCCCGCGTTCTCCTTCCTTCCGTCTTTCTCTCTCTCCTTCCGGTTCTCGCCTTCTTTCCTTCCTTCTTTCCTTCTTTCTTTGAGTTATAACACGTTCGTCAGGCAAATGCACTCAGAACAAATCCGACCCGTTCAGCCGTTACCGTGCGTATTTGTATGTTCGTGAGATCTCATAAGAATTTGCATTCATGCAAATTACCTCTCGCTGGTTCAAGATCTCCCCTCGTCAAATATGCTCGAGGCAGCCATATCAGTTTCCGCTCTACAAGCCAGACATGTTCGTGCGCGCTTCGAATGCCCAGGTACATTACCTTCACAAAATCTATGGCAAAAAATTTAAAGTTCAAGTAAATTGTTACTTGGGTTTGACTTGCTGCTCAGATTTGGGAGGTATATGGGTGGCTAAGCTTTTCCTAATGTGACCGACCCTTGTGTGCAGCCATTACCATTATCAATCCTGACTTTAATGCAGAGTATGACCAGAATAGGAGGATCTGGGTTGTATCCTGGAAGTGGTCTGGTGACTAACTACCAGCTACACTTCAAAAAAAGGCTAGCAGAATATCCCATTCCTAAACATCTTCAAGAGGATTACAATTGTGAACTGCAGACCTAGATAGATGACTGGCTATTCCTGTACCCTGAAGGTGAGCTCCCCAACTCCAAAAGGGTCTAATTCTTTTAATGGCTGTACTGTAGGAGAACAAGCAGAAAGTTTGGCCTGTCATTGACTAACATAAGTTCAATGAGCATATGGACACATACACGGCCAGTGCAGTCGTGTGCACTCAGAAGTTGAGAGAGTGGTAACAGCAGGGGTCATATGTCGCTCTATTGGATCTGCACTGAGCATATTTGCAGATCCATGTTGACCATACAGTGAAAATTAAGGGGCAAAGATATTGCTTTGCTCGATTTGGATTTGAGCTGAATATGAAACCTCAAACCATTTGGTCTATTGTCAAGGCTGTGGTCAGATAGAAGGAAATTGTTGACAGCACCACCTTTTCATATATTAGCGACATATTTCTCTTTGAGAGTGTGTGTCCTACAGCCCATGTGAATGTGCATCTTGTGAGGTTTGAATTGACCAGCAAGGACTCTGAACCACTCAGGAACAGCACTCATGTGTTAGGTTTGCACATCTGGGAGGAGCATGAAAGACAGCAATGGCAACATGAAGGTGAGCTTCAAACAGCACCCAACGTACTCACCTGTTGAAGCATCTTTTCCTTGTATGGGAAATTGACTTGGCATTTACCTGTGTGTTGCAACTGCATTTGTGAGGCATAGAACAAGTGCTGTAACAACTGGATGGGATGAAGTGCAAGCCACTTGCCTATATCATATACTGGAGAAAATTATCACTAGAGCATCTCAGACAGACCCATCCCTTATTGATTGGTGGATGCAAGCTCTCTTGCCACTGGTGTTGTCATTGAGAATGGTGGATCCATTGCTGAGGATGCAAGCCGGTTGCGACTGTTGCACAAAGACAGACATATAAATCTGGCTGAGCTTGATGCAGTTTTGAGGGGCGTCAACCTGGCGCTGCAATAGAAGGCAAGTGTGATTCACCTGTGGACAGACTCGGCATGCATGCTCCACTGGATTATCCAGGAAGACAAGGTGGTTCACCAAAGCAGGCATTGGTTTAACCATCTTTGGGAAGTGGCCTTGGTGTATGAACTGGAGATTGATGTAATGCTTGTGAAATCTCAAGAGAACCAAGCTAATCAACTCAATAGAGTACCCTAATAATTGCTGGATGAAATCCTGAAAATGATGGAACCCACAGATGTTGCCATGTGGCAACAACATGGGGCAAAAAGCTGAGAGTATAGGTGGAAAAACTCTCACTAATATTTCTAAGCGTGCTTTCCTTCAGGTCTTTTTTCTTGAGTTTGTTCTGTTATTGCCATTTTTTTAAATATCTGGACATAAGTGTCAGTTGTCAATAAAAAATTAAAACTCTATAACCAAAATGATGAATATATAACTGTCCCAAAATAAGTACACCCATTTATGGAATTCAATTTTTGGTTGCACAATTTAAAAACTGAAGGTTTTCATAATAAAAAAAACTTAATAATGTCCATTCTGATTATGTTTCATTAGAAATAATAAAATCCTGGTATCTTTATTTTAGAAGAAAATTAACTTTTTATAAATAAAAATTATTAAGGGTTTACTTATTCATGGGCTATACTATATTACCTAAAACAGCATAGCCCATGAATTAATACTTAAAGGAGTCTGTCCCTAGGGTATGGAAGATCTGTTTTCAGTCCCAAAACTTTTGTATAGTGAGCATATATTGGGGTTATTATTACTTTTGATGCATTCTTCAGAAGAATCACAAAAATTATATTCAGTGCCCATATAGGCATACAGTTTTGTCTTTGTATTTATTGTAAATGGGATGGAAATTTCCATATATGAGACTACAAGAAATGGTGAAACATTTTCCTTAAAGTTTTATGCTTAGTTCACCACAAGACCACAAGCTTCTTAAACTACCTAATTTTGTGAAGCTGGTTACCCATCTAATATAATAAATAAAACCACCCCTGTCAGCTGGGGCTGTAGAATACAATGACTGCATTTCTGCAGAGAGGTTAGACCCCCACCCCAACAAGTGTTTCAGATATGACATTAAACCATCTGATGGTAACTCTCGAGCCTTGGAAATTTGGGGAATGTGGAGTACCTCTTCATTGCCATTGCTCCCAGGTCTACTCTGACCCAGAGGGGTAGCACCTGATAAGGTCCTATCTATGGGTCAAATAGAACTGTTTGATACTTAAACTGTATGCAAACAAATGACATATATTCAATTGATTTTTTTTAGAAAGAGAATTATTTGATCATTTAACTGTATGTAAACTAATGACTGATATTTAATTGAATTGTTAGTGATACATAGCAATACTTGAAACCATTTAACTGTGTGCAAATGAATGAGTAATGTTAAATAGAATAATTTGTGCTAAATAGCAATTCTTGAAACTCTTTAACTGTCTACCTAAATTGAATTATTGGTAATACATAGCAGTACTTGGAACTATTAACTGTGTGCAAATGAATGGTGTTTAAATAGAATTAGTGTTAAGCAGCAAAACTTATAATGATTTCACTGTCATTGAATAGAATTATTATTGCAATAATGGAAACCATTAATCTGTGTAGAAACAATAACAATACTTGTGTGCAAATAAATTAGTTCTAACTCATTTAAAGGAAAATTACCTACAAACTGTGTGCAAAAAATGACTGATGTTAAATTGTGATTTTTATATTTCAATACTTGAAACCATTTAACTGTGTGCAGAAAAGAGCACAGGCTCACTTAAAAATGTTATCTACAAAATATATTTACAGATCATATTAAATATATATACAGGATATAGCATTAGATAACCTATCATAGTTGATATGCCATAAAACCAAACTAAACTATTTCAAAGCTGCTTAACTTTGATGATCTGATTACTAGGCATGTGTGACTGACATCTAAAACTCTGCATCTTTTTTTCTTTTTTTGTTTGTCTTTATTTATTTTCACTTAGTTTTTCATCTTTTATTTAAGTTTCCTCATTCAGTCTTTTTATTCTATTCTTACTTTTTAATATACAAGGGTTGACTGAAAAATTCATAGGCTAAGCAAGATACTCTCATGAAATAAGGTTTATTTTTCAACATAGTCCCCTTTGCTATCTACACGCTTGTGTCTGTGTTGCAGTGCTTGGATCTCATTGGTCAAAAATTCATCAATAACAGATATGACATAATCATGTCGCCTTTTCAGCCCACCCTTGTATGCCTGTGTTTTGTCTTTCTCCTCTTTCAAAATTTTTATATGAGTACAAGCTGCAAGACACCCAATATTTACCGGAAACTGTAAATAATACCAATATATTACCCTAGCAAAAAATATGAAATTAACACAAAGAATGTTTATCTTCTTTTTTTTTTCTTCTTTTTTTTTTCATAAATAAATTTATAACAGATTAGACACAAACATTTTGGTTTCATGAAATATTTCTTAAACAAACAAGACTAAATTATTTAGATTATAATATTTTCCAAGACTGCAAAGGAAAATATAGATATTGAGGGGAAAAATTTGGAATTCATTGACCAAAAATAAGAATCAGTACTTATCAAACTTTTATTTTTTTAAGTATGGATTTCACTACTTAAAAACAATATTCTTTACCTAAATGGTTCTAACTTTAGATTTTCACTGCTTCATGATAAAAAAAATGAGTGTCAAGATAGATCCAATTTATAGAATTCATGCTATGCAGATAAATGAATATATAAGGAAAATTACTTTATCATAAATATTTATTGAAGAAATTATAACTGTTATGGTGAACATGAATGTGAAAATGCTTTATTCCACAAGTTAGAACATTCTAATCTTGTTACAATATCAACAAATCTCATTAAGAAATGTATTTTTTCTGGGTTACTGTAAAATGGAAAAATGAGATAATTTATAATATAAGTTTGTGCATGTGTGATATTTATCAGAATATATAGGAATTATCATTCTGCAGGAAACTCCCATTTAAACTGTACATATAGATTTACAAAGATATACATACAATGAAGATTTATATAGATATATTGAAGGATATACTAGGCTGAGTTACAAGTTTTGCAATATTTTTGGTAATATGAGGCACAATTCAACAGCTTTGGGTGCTTTTACCTCTGAGGTCATGAAGGCGAGGAATCACACTGGAATGTGTAATACCAAGCTCGCCTGATACTCCCCAAGTGCTACTCACCAGATTTGTCTCTATGGCTTGAAGAACAACCTCAGAACCTAAACTTTTAGGTCTTGCTGACTTTCCCTGATTGTCAAGGTTCTTACAGGTTAACAAAATTTCTTCAACCATCTGGTTACTGTACTGAGATCAACTGTACCTTTATATTTAACACAACAAACGTTTTTAGTTATTTGCATTTATTAAAGCCTAGTTCAAACTTGTGAAGCATAAGTTACTGAATTAGTGTACTTTTCCCATTCATCTCTGTAGCTATGAAATCAGACTCAGGGAAGCAATGCACATATCAGTTCACCCACTAACACAATCTTACCAGCTACAATGGCAACCTTCCACAGCTTTTTTCATCATGTGATATGCCATAAACTACCAAAATACTGCAAAACTTTTGACTCACACTACTATTATGAATGAAATGTATTTGTCTTGGACATGCACATTCACACATATACACAGATATAAGCGTGTCACTGTATAAGTGCTGAGTGATTAAGTACATCTCATATACTATATATATATATCAGGATTATGTATATACAGTATTCTGAAAAAAAATACTTTCTCAAATTTGTAAGCACATATACATCTATATATATGTGTGAATGTACATAGAGGTTACACCTTTGGAAACAAACCCTTAAATTTCATCTGTAAAGGTGAGTAAATACACCTGAGTAAATATTACCTGATGACATCACTTTGTCAACTTCACTTCTTCCAAATTCTTTAAGGTATATAAAATGTTCTATCTATCTATCACTATCATCGTCCACTGATGTCTATTCATCTCACTCTATTCATATCTATCCTTTTATCCCTATCAATTTATATCTATTTATCCAAGTCTTTTCTTATCTATCTATCTATACATGTCTATGTAGTAATTATATTGCATTTTATGAATTGGTTAAAGGAAGTTGAGAAATGATGTGGATTGTGTTGAACTTCAGGATGAATATGTTGAATAACAGAAATTTCATGACTCTAAAACCTTTTCCATCAGGTTGACAACTTTTTACTGTCCTCTTGTATATCAACAGGAACAAGATTTAGTACATGTTCTACATATATATATATATATATATATTTATATATATTAGATGTTTTTGTGTAGACATCTAGTTAGTAACATTCACTTTAAAAAATGACCTTATGTTGATTCCATACTTAGGAAGAAGGCAAAGTAAATAAGATGAAAATGTTGTTGTTGTTATTATTATTATTATTATTATTATTGTGAGTCATGAAGCACGATTTGGTATCTTTTGATGCCTTTGCTGTTATTCGGAGGGTGATAAACCACACTGGACTATGAGATGCCAAACTTGATTAATATGCTACAAGTCCTCGTCACCAGATTTATCTTTATGGCTTGGAGCATGACTTCAGAATCTATGCTTTTAGTCTACCACCTCCTGACCTTCTCTGATTGTCAAGGTTCTTGCTACCAGAGCAAAATTTCTTGAATCATCTGTAATCAATTGAACCTTCACATTTCAAGTAACAAATGTTTTTGTTTGCATCCATCATGTTATGGCCCAGTTCAAACCTATAAAACATAAGTTACCAAATAAGACTGTTTAATATTCATCTGTGGAACTTTCAATTCTCTCATAGAATGAAGTAATGTATAATGCAATGTATCAGTGCACCAGTTATCATGAAAATACCAACTATGGTTGGTATTTTCATGATTTGAACTGCTTCAGTCATGTGATATATGTGCCACAAACTAATTCATTCCAAAATATTGCAAAACTTTTGACTCACTCATATTATTTGTTTAAACCCACATGATAGGTTCTTTGCACATATTTGTCCACACAAATTCTCTATTTATCCTGTTTTTTGCTATTATTTCAATTGTTTGCTGGTTTAGTTTTGTATCCTCTTTTATTATCAACTTTGATGGTCATTTTTCAAGTCTTCTTGTTATAAAAGCATTCTTGTATGAATAGTTAACATAGCTTGTGTTATTTTTGTGTACTATATGATAAAAATCACTTGAGTATTTTCTTCTTAATAATGTCAGATTTTATTTCATTTTCCATGATCACTCCTTATAACACCCATTTGTAACCTTCAGAATGATTACTGAAGCATCCTTTTTTTTAGTCCAAACTTTGATATTTATATAAAATACATGTTTTGAATAAGTTATATTATTGATTGCAACCTAATAAAGACCTTGCTTAAGGTGTCTCTGTATACTTATTTTTTCTAGACCACTTGGTATATATACAAATTTACTTATCTTCATCTCACTTTATACATATATTTAGATATTTATTATGAATCTACAAGTTGATGCACATGTGTTCATATGTCTCTACTCAGACATGTATGCATTTATCCAACCCACATGAGCAGAATGTGATACAAGGTCAATTTTTAAAAGTTTTAACATGGGATACATCAGTGTTAGCCAACCAGCAAAAACCTACTTCCATTAGCTCTGTGTGGGCAGTAAATGCCATTTAGAGGATTTATCAAGACCAGTGGCTGATATGGATGGATGACAAGAAAGAGTCAAGGGAATCTGTACTATTCATATGCCTTGATTATGATGATGTTATCTTTTCTAAGTTCACATTTTTTATATACACAGTATTTATGCTTATGTATTTTGATAAAAGTTATCTTTGAACAATCACTAAATATTTTGAACATATGTAATATGCTTTATTTAATGGCCACCCCTGCATAATAATCATCTCTTATTACAGTCCCACTAATACCAATGATGAAATGGATTTCATATAATCCCAAACACAAAAAAAGGAGGGAAAACTATGGATGTACACCTACTCAAATAACTCTAAAACACAGTGTCACGTGCTCTCCCCCTGAGAGGAGAGAAGTAAGATCAATTTCCCCTACCCCTCCGTGTTTGAATTAACAGGCCCCAAAGATTGACTGTTAAAAGAGGAATAGGAATGTATGTCAACTCCTCGGCCTGCCTGTTGAAGTAACGAATCCCGGTCAGAATGAAAGCCAAGAGCTGCCTACACTCTGTGACCGGGTGGACAGAGAAGGGGATACAGAGGTCAGTATAGTAGTCCAAATGAATAGCATGACAGGGGGAGGTGGAGGAAGAAGAAAGAGGCCAAATGATTGGCCAGAACCCTAAAGCCAGAAATAGTGCCCCTTTCATCAGAGGAAATTGGGAAAAAGAATTTAGTTTTTAGGACAGAGGTCGCTGTGAGAGGACATGCGGACCTGATGCCAAAAAAAAAAAACTCCGGGAAAAGAAGCAAAATAGAGTTCTTGGACTGGAGATAGCAGATGCCTTCAAGCTGAGCTCTACAGAATCCCGCTAGCTCGTAAAAGAAAAGAAATCTCAGAAGAAACCCGTCAAAAAAGCTAAGTAAACCTTAAAACCATTTTCTCCATCCACCCTTCCTAAGTATTGCAATTAGGTGCTCTCTCTCTCTCTCTCTCTCTCTCAATATAAAGAAAGAAGCATATAAAGAATTATATGCATTAAGAGAAAAAAAGAAATAGAATGAAAAGATTCATTTCATAAATTGTAAACGTATGAGTGGATTTTGCTAGTAAAGAAAGAAGAAAGAAAAGAAAAAAAGAAGAAAGAAAGACATTTGTAGTTGGAGACTGTTTACCGGGGAAATATAGCCTGCCCCCATAAATATTTGTTTGGACTTCGACTATTAAAATTTTGGTTATATTTTAAATGTCCCCTCATTGAAATTTATTTGTTGTGTTGTTCACCCAGCGAGTTGCCTTCTTTTGCATTTATATCTTTTTCAGCTTCATTCGCCTCAGTTTATTCTCGTTAAATGTCCTATTTGCCTTTAGAAATATTACACGGGAAATTGGAACTGCCAACTACAATGAATAATATATCTTAACCTAGAGGTCCATGTCTTCCATTATCCTAGTGGGTAGGAAGATGAAGTGGCCTAGTGGGTGTATGTACCATGAAATTTGGAAACCCCTTGCCAGCAGTGGTCAGTCTAGCCCCAAATTAACTCCCACATTATCTGCCAGTTCCCATGTGCCCAAAAAGGAAATCTTAACTGGGACTTATTTTGCGAGGGGTCAAGTGCCAGACTGCCCCGACATCACACGGGTGTAAAATAAACTCCTGTCCTGGGATAAATATTTATGCACCGTCACAACAGCCAGATTATATATTCATAAACAAGAAGTGGACAAATAGCATTAAGGTATACTCTTCCTTTGAAGGAATATCTTCTGATCATAGAATTGTCACAGCAAAGATTTGCCTGAAGTTTCATATGACTGGTCTTGCCAATTGTGATATTAGAAATCATTATTTGGTAATTGTAAGAAACAAGTTTCGTTCAGTTCAGGTGATATCAAAAAGACATACTCCAAATGATGAATATGAAAAGTTTATTATCACCTCCTTAGAAGCAGCTGCAGCAGCTGGGTGTATTCTAACCAAATCAAGAGCCAATTGTTGAGTCCCATGGGAGGTAATAGTAATTAGATTTAGGTTGGTTGGTTGGTTGGATTTAATGGCATATCAACCTCTATAGGTTATTTAATCCCAGGGCCTTTTTACACATTTATATTATATATATGATTTGTAAATGCATATTTTTAGGTTGGTGATGGTTGGGTTTTATGACATATTAACCTCTTAAGGGTCACCGAGTATCAAATTCTGATATGTATGTGTGTATATATATATATATATATATATATATATATATATATATAAATGAATATTAATTGTAAATAAATAGTCCGGAATTAGTGTTTTAAAATAGGTCAAAACTTTTTGTTTGTATACACTTGATGGTCGAAGGTGTTGGTAACATAGTCTATATCTTTAATAGGAGGCCAATTGTTTTTAAGAAGTTGATTATATTTTTTAGAGCAATTTTTTAAAATAGTTCTTTCATGCTGTTCGCCTTATAAAACTTTTTCCTGGTGTGGTGGAGTTTTGTGCATTCTATCAAAATGTGCTTGATTGAGTATTGGTTTCCACATAGATATTTTGGGGGAGGTTCTTCTTTAAGAATGAAGGAGTGAGTCAGTTGAGTGTATCCAATGCGTAGTTGAGTAAGGGGAGTTTCTTCTCTTCTGGTATTATTAGGATCCAGCTTCCTTTCTTTTAAAATGGGTTGTATTTGAAAGAGCTTATTGTGAGGATTTTCATCCCATAATTGTTGCCATTTTTTGGTTACTATTTGTTAGATTTTAGGTTTGTGGTCAGTGTGTAGAGTTTTAATGTTTTTTTCGGGAATCATGTTGATTGCAGCTTTAACTAATGAGTTGGTTTTATCATTGCCCTGAATTCCGATATGGCTCTAGTAATTAGAGAAAAACAAGATAACATGAAAATAGCAACCTTACTTATTACAAGAAACACATCAAATTCCAAAACCCAGAGAGATTTAAAATATACCAAAAAGAACAATTAGAAAACATTCATGACCAAATCAATAAAATCAAAAATTAGGTAGAAGATAAATAATCTTAATTAGCATGGCAGTAAATAAATGAAGTAGACAGAAGGAAAAGTGGCTTGAGAGCAAAACTAAAAACTACCAGATGAGAAAACTTCAGAAATGGGAAGGACATTTCTAGAATCTGCTGAGAAACACTCCTGAAGTAATTGATGAATCTATCAAAAAAATTACTAATGGCCAACTAGACATCAAACTAGAACAGTTTACAGAGGAAGAACTTAATGTAGTACTGAGAAAAATTAAAAGTAGAAAAGCTGCTGGCCTTGAGGAAATACCTCCAGAAGGATGGAAGTCAAGAAAATTTTATGACATACTTCTTCAATTATGCAACATGATGTATAAAAAAAACACAATAGAGGAATGGACAAAAGGCTCCATCCTCCCTTCCCAAAGAAAAATGACCTCAGAACAGGACAATGGCTTTACTCTAAAACAGGTTGGAAACAGACAGTTACCACTGACACTATGACAATTACAGACTACACAGATGATCTAACACTTCTCACAAATACACCTGTCCTAGCTGAATCTCTACTGCATAATCTAGAACAAACAGCAGGAGGCATTTACCTCTACATGAACACAAATAAGACTGTTCATCTACATTTTAAGTGATAGGCCTTTAAAATTTGTAGACATGTTCACACACTTCAGCAGCAATATCTCATCTACTGATAGTGATGTCAACATACGCCTTGTGAAAGCATGAACTGCTATAGAAAAATTATCAGTCATATGGAACTATGATCTATCCAATTAAAAAAATATGGGATTCTTTCCTAGCTGTGGTAGTCAGTACTACTGTATGGATGCACCTCATGAATGCTAACAAAATGTATGGAAAAAAATCTAAATAGGAACTAAAAAAGAAAGCTATATGCTGTTTTGAATAAATCTTGAAAGGAACACCTTACAAAACAGCAGTTTTACCATCTCAAAAACCATGAAGTAAGATGAACAAGACATGTGGAACACTACTGGTGAAGCAAGGATGAACTCATGAATGACACTCTATAGACCCTGACACATAGAAACACAAGTATTGACCCACCAGCAAAAACTTACATCAACTTTGTGCAGACACTGGATGCAGTTTGAAAGACCTTCAGGAAGTGATGGATGATATGGACAGATGGAGAGAGAGAGTCAGGGAAATCCATGCTGTCAGCACTACTTGATGATCATAATGATGATATGATACAGTATAATACCAAAAAATTATTTTCTTTTAAATCAAAATGTTACCAGGATTTTATTATTTTAAATGGAACCTTATACTATCAAAACAGATATAATTTATACCCAATTCTGCATCTTGCTAAATCTATTTTCCATGCTCTCCGTGTGTGTGTGTGTGTGTGTGTGTGTGTGTGTGTGTGTGTGTGTGTGTGTGTGTGTGTGTGTTGGACAAATAATTTGGATATTCAACAATGTGGTTAAGAAATATGACTGAAAAAAATTAAAACCAAGTTGTTAATATTTGTATATAATATTTCACCTATATGACTTCATTAGAAAAATCTTTTTAAAATGATAAAAGAATTTGTTGATGTATGAATTTACCCAACCCCTTACCTCAAGCAGGATGCAACAAAAGGTCAATTTTTAAGCAAAGAGTTTTTTCTTCTTTTTTCAGTTGCTATTACAAAGTTAAAGAACCCAGTCTACCCTACTATTTACCCATAGCTTGGCTGGGGGAAGAATAGTTGGATGCATACCTTTCTCAAGGATTTTAGCGCTATGTGAAATGGGTTTGAACTTGGATCACTGTGTCCATTTCCTATGACAATATCTAATACACCTCTATTCTTCCATCATGGAAACAACTTAGGATATTTTAGATTTCTAGTTTGAAAATTATCTAAAAATCTGTTCTTTATTTCTACTATCACTGTACTCTCTCTCATATTCCTTTAATCAAATCTATTTAATTTCTATTTATTAATATTTTGTTTTAATATTTAGCTAAAAACAGATATGTTAAAGAAATTGGATTGTTGTTTAATTGTTTAGTATTGTAAGTGCTTCTTGCAAATACAATTACTTCAGTTGAATCTCTGCTACATAGCCTGGAACTGGCAGCAAGAAGCATTGGTCTCTATTTGAACTTAGTTTAATCAGGTTTTGCTGTAAATATTCAGCTGGTGTATTTTCAAGGAGTGCCAAATAATCTGTATAGTCTCCAACAGGTTCTGAGAGATATTGTCTGCTTAATACCATTTTTTAGTGTGAAACCACTTTTTTCATTAAATCTATAGATGTTTGTTGCAGTGTGAATAAAAATGTATGCAGTCATTTTTTGCTTGTTGATTTTCAGTAAACTTTTTGTTCTTATTGTCAGTTCTGTTTAATAAGGTTGTTTTGTTTCTTTATTTCTCATAAGTAAATTGTTTCTATTTTGTTTAGTTTTTCTATGGAGTTTGATAATTTGGTTTTATACAGATACTTTATCAATGTATCAGAAATATTTTTTCTTTTTTGGAATAATGTTTTGGAAGGGGCCTGATTTTAAAAAGGAGCATGCTAGTACCTCCTTGGAGGAAATCCCATTGGTAAGACAAATTTTTCTTTATAAAATTCATTACCAAATTAAAAAAAAAAACAAAAAAAATGATTTTTACACAGTTTACATATTTTTATAATTTTATCCAGGACTACTGTGGCAGTAAAAATATCTCTGACTCATCAATCTTTTTATAACTTCAACTCTGACTTCTTTAACCATTGATTATTGTCATTGTCTGCAATATTTTTGAGCACAAAAGATACTTTAAATTATCAACCACCAAAATATATATTCCTTAATGACACTATAAAAAAACATGAAAAACTTCCCCTTTTAAAGCCATAGGAAATCAAAATACTTTTATTATAGCTTTTTTTTCATATTGGTGGTCCCAGTATTTTTTACATTTAAAATAATTAACATTGTGATATTTGTTTCTCAAATTGTGTCTTTGAGTAATTGAATTAGCTACTTTTATATACATGAAATCATCCTGAATATGATGGTGCTTTCAAATTTTATATTATAACATTTACGAATAGAAAAGAAATGATATGCTTAGTAAAAATTTACTAGCATTTATTTGCAGAAATTTATTGGCAAGAATTTTAAAAATGGCTACCATGAGATTCTCAAAAAAGGTATATTTATTTTTAGAATTTTTTTATCATAAGCTGCTTTCTTTTTGTCGAAGAGAAGATGACTTACCCCCATATGGCAAAGCAAACATGCTTGACATGCAAAATAAGTGGAGGGCTTGAAAAAAAATATAGTCACCCTAACATTTCAGTTTTTAAAAAAACACAATCTTGAAGCCAGTAGAATTGATGAAAGTAGTTGGATGTATGCAAATTTTTCTCAAGATCATCTTGGCATAAAACACCATGTACAAGAGAAAAACTATAAGCCATTTGTGAATGGGTCACACTCTGTCCGGCCATCTGCTTAGTGTATGAACTCGTTTGTGTGGTCTTCTTCACATCAGTCAAGACCACCTTATATGCATGCTGGGTAAGCCTGGTATTTGTGTCAGGTAGCTGAAGATGACATTCCCCTTAGCCTCTGGGGGCCATCCTCTTAGGCTTTCTCCTGCTACAGCAGGGATAGGTTTATTGCTTGGCACCTGAGGCACCCTTCTTAGGGGAATGCCGATGGGGCCAATGTATTTTTGTACCCATCATTCATTTGAGCTGGAGGTGCCCGTGGTGTAATGGTTATCATCACAGGATATGGACACGGCGATACAAGTTCAATTCCTGCACAAGACTGACTGCATTTCACATAGCACTAATACCCTTGGGAAAGGTATGAATCCAATTATTCTCCCTCCAGCTATGGGTAAATAGTAGGGCAGACTAGGTTCTTCAGCCTTGGTGAGGCAACTAGTCTAGGAGAAGGAAAACTCTGAATTCAAACCTGCTAAACTCCACTTTAAAAATTGACTTTGTGTCATATCCTGGCTGAGTGGAGGGGTTGGGTAAATCCAGGGAAAGGAGTCACACCCTCCCCTATACCTCAGTGTTGTAGCTATTGAAAAGGGAGCCTTCTGGTCACCCTCGACTACAGTTGCCAACTTTACTTACTTACATTATCTGGAAAGTCTCATGTGTGCACAAAGGCAGCATTAGAAATGGTAATATGGTCAGCTCAGCACAATCAAAGAAGTGGTGGTGGAATGTAAATTAACCATTGACGTAGAGCTTGTCAGATCCCATGAAAACTGAAGTGATCAGCTCACCAGGGTGCCTCAGCGATGGCTGGATGCAGTTCAGAAAGAAACAGAACTAGGTTTGTGCAGCATCCATAGAATAGCCGGAATCTACCCATCCATCAACATAGTGGGCATCTCAGTGTGAAGTGCACCTTGTATTTTGTTAGACAAATTAGCCCTAAGGTCTCAAGGTGGTAATTAGAGAATGCCAATCCATAGACTCAGTGCCATTTCATTGGAAAACTGGCAACCATCACCACATCATCCACTAAGTCGAGTTGCTATTCTGCCAAGCTGCTCATCAACAATGGTGCAGCATTCTGTGGAGACATTTGCAAGGTTTGCAGAGAGCTGGGGCATCCACTTTAGATTCCAGTGTACCTATCAACTCTCTGGGAATGGCATCAAGGAGAGATGCCATCTTACCATCAAGCATATCGCTACTCAATCCCAATATTCCATTATGGAGACATAATATCAGTATGTGATACCAGGGGTGTCTTTGTGGTGTAATGGTTAAAGTACTGGACTGCAGAATCGTAGTAAATGAGTTCAAACTCCAGTTGTGCTATTACATTCACTTTCAGACAAATACCTAACAGATTCTGAAGATGATGATGCCAAAAAAGTGGACACAACTGGAGTAGAAATAGGCAGATCCCATCTACCTTTATGTAGAAGCACTTGACAAAGGCGACCACCATCTCTGTGTCATGTTTTCAGATCAGGAAGGAGTGTAGAAGTGAAGATGACTTACCCTATGTGGCAAAGTGGGCATGTATATGCTTGGTGTGTAAAATAAGTGGAGGGTGCAAAAGGAGAAAAAAAATATGGCAGTCCAAACACTTCAATTTTTAAAAAAAACACAATCTCAGAACCAGGAGAATGGGTGAAAGTGCTTAGAGATATGCACATTTATCTTGAAATCAGCTTGGCATAAAACACCATGTGTAAGAGAAAAACATTGAGACACTTGCGAATGTATTACTGCATATACAGAGAGACTTTGTCATTGGGAAAGCAATTTGCTTGAGTCAGTTTCACACACTTTCTAGGAAGAAATAGCCTTATTTCTTAAAAAATATATACACGGAAGGAGTCAGTCAATTTTACTGACTCCAACTACAACTCAAAATTCCTTTCATCTCTTCAACTCCACACCCCTGATTTGTCAATAGGTAAAGATAAGTTTATTTTCTTATTTTTCTGATCAGTCTTTAAGAAAGTTAGATTTGTGTGTTTATTGTTGATATATTATACTGATATTAAAATTCACCATGATTTCATTTCTTCTGTTGATATTTTTGGTTTTATTTCATGGGGTCTCCCTAATTTTTAAGGTGTACAAGGCTAATTGTTCCTGCTGTAATAATTAACATTGTTATGTATGGTTCATGAGTTTTAGGTAATCTATATAATTTTGGTATTCTTGGGTGATAATATTCTATAAGCAATAACCATTATCTTTCATTAATTTGAAGTTACTCATCTTGTAAAGATTATCATCGTAAGAAGTGGACTTAGCTATTCAAGTTCAAATCCTGGATGAGGCTGCTTATATTTTGCAGTGTGCTAGTATCCTCAGGAAAGGTATGCATCCAACTATTCTCTCCCTTCAGCTATAAGTAAATAATCAGGCTGACTGGACTCTTTAACCTTGATATGGCAACTAGTCAAGGAAAAGGAAAACTGAATTCAGACCATTTGTGAACTTGGAGAGGGATAGGCTCCTTCAGGTTATTCTTGCCCAAGACACACTTCATGAGTAGCACCTCATGACCAAAACAGGTTATAGGATTAGTCTTTTTTTTCTTATTGAAAGATTTTATGAATTTTATTGTATTTGTTAATGTCCATGATAACAATCCCTTGAATTTTGTCTGAAAGTTTTATTTCAACATTTTAATTGATTCCTTCTGAGTGTCTTGTTTTCTTAATTTTTTTTTTTTGGTAGGGGGTCATTATTTTTTATGTTTATACATGCAATTGTTATTATATTCATATATGATCTGTACAAGAAAATTATATTTCTCATTTCATTTTATTCTCAACTTGTATTACTCTCATAAAATATTGTACAAAATATTTGGGCAAATCAAAAGTTTTGTAATATTTTGGTATGTACTTGTTTATGTGACCAAAGCAGATCAAAATATGGATAGTACCTGCTATGTTTGTTAACATTGTCAACATATTCTAATACCAGTTTGAGATGGGCCATAACGCGGCAGAAACAGCCAAAAACATTTTTGTGTGAAAGGTGAAGTTTCAGTTGATCACAGTAAAGTAAGCCAGATGGTTGAAGAAATTTTGCAAGAACCTTGACAATTAGGCAACATCAAGTTAGCCTAAAACCATGGATTCCAAGTCTGTACAGAAAGTCATTGAGGCAAATGCAGTAAGGAGCACTTGGAGAGTATCAGGAGACCTCCACATCTCACAGTAAAGTGGGGTTTTCACCTTCGTGATTTTCCTGATATGAATCCTTGAAATGGGTTTCATGATCCCTGGCATGATCTTGTGAACCTAGATATGATTTTTTTTTATAAAATTTTTTATTAAATTTGAGAAAAAATTACTATAATTATAATAATAAAAATAATACCTTTGATTTTTTTTTTTTCATAGTGTACGTATTTTTATAATTTTGTCAAGAGGCAGAGATAAGTTTATTATTTGAGATAATTCTTTTAAGGGATTTATTTATGCATGGCTTGATGTGATTTTATTTTTCATTTTCATGTTTTTTTCATTTTATAATTTTTAAATTGTTTTGAATTTTTAAGCTAATTTTTCTCAAAGAGACATTCAAATAATATACTATCATTCCTTGATTATTTGAATAATGTATTATCATTCCCTGATTATTCAAATAATATATTATCATTCCTTAATTATTCAAATAATATATTATCATTCCCTGATTATTTGAATAATATATTATCATTCCCTTGTTAAATTTAAAAGTTTTGATTATTGTGTTTATATATTGAATATTTACACATATGTAATTAATAATTATAGGTCAAATTATACTGATTCCAAAAGTTACAAGGATCATTTAATAAATGAGGTGAACTTTGCAACAAAACAACTCATATTTTCCCCATCAAAATACATCTTTTTGTTTTCCTTAAGCATAGAAATTTTTCAATAGTTTTTAGCCATTTGTTCACAGGGCTATTCACTTCATCACTTGTAAAAACATTGTTCTACAAAGAAATTCTTTGAAGGGACCCAACAAGTGGAAATCAGAGGGGGTCACATCTTAACTGTAAAGAGGATGTGGCAACTGTTACCAACCATACCTGCTGATGGTTTTCACTGTTCTTGCTGCAGTATGAGACCTGGCATTGTCCTAGTGAAACCAAACTACTACTGACCTTAGAAAAAGCAAGGTCATTATCCATAATGTCCTATTATAATTCTTTTGGTCAGACAAAAGAAGCACATTAACTGAATCCACCATTTCAGGTGAGCTCACCATTGTAGGCTTACCTGGCCTTTCTTCATCAATTATACTTCAATCTTCTGTAAACAATTAAGTGCATTTTAAAAGATATTTTTCACTAAAACATGCTCCCCATACAGATCACAGATTCTTTTGTAAATTTCATATGGTTTGCACTCGTCAGCCATGAAAAATTTGATGACAAACCACTGTTCAAGCCTAGAACTCTCTGGTTTGACTTACTGTCATTTTGAATAGTATCAAAACAAATATTTTTTCATGATTGAAATTTTTGCAATAAGCCTATTCCAAACATTGCTTTTGTAAAAAAAATTATTTAGCTTTTTAAAAAACAAAGAAAAAGAATCCTCTTATTTATTGAATGATCCTTGTAATTGCAAGAGTTGTGAATAATAAATAACATTTTGTATTTTTCATATCTTTATATCTTTTGTTTTATTGTGTTTCCTTTGCAGCCTGTGCAAACAGAACCTGTTGATTTGTCAGTAAATAAACAAAAAAGTCCTTCAAGTTTTGCAGACCTTCATCAAGGGTTGGATTTACGTGTGGTCCGAAAAGGAGCAGGTTAGTAATTGAAATACAAATATACATTCAATGTATATTTTTGTATATATACAAATATACATTTAATGTATACAAATGGAAGTGTGCTTAGTTGTTATAGGAAATGGAATTTTTGCACTGAGTTCAATTCCTGAATGAGGCTGTTAGCATTTCACTTAGCACTAATGCATCAAGTTGGTAATGTTAGGCACAATTTCACAGCTGTGAATGCTTTTGCCAAGGGTGTGAAAGTGAAGCTGAACTTGCCTGATACTCATCAACTTCGCCTCTGTGGCTTAGAGCACAATTTTGCCTCAGTGGCTTGGGGCACAACCTCAGCATCCATGCTTTTAGACCTACCTATCCTTAACTGATTATATTTCTAGCAACCCATACAAAATTTCTTGAACCTTCTGGTTACTGCACTGCAATCAAATACGCCTTTTGCACAACGAATATCTTTGGTTGCTTCCACAGCATTGTGATACTACCAACCATCCACAGCTTGAAATGCTTCAGTCACATGATATGTACACCTCATACTAACATGTACTAGAATATTGTAAAACTTTTAATTTATCCTAGTAGTAGGACAGGTTGGGTTCTTTAGCCTTGGTATTGCAACCAATCTAGGAGGGAAAAAACTGTAAATTCAAATTTGATGTACTTGTGTACTCATGGAGGAGTGGTTAGGTAAATTCAAGCAAATGTTTCCAGCATTTTTAATTTCAAATAATGTATATTCAATCTCTTAATTTTTATACACATACATACATACATACATACACATATACATAGCATCCTAGAAGAGAGGCACTGGAGACAATTTGACATCTCAGTTTTTCCAAACAATTGAGTTTTTACATTGCTATTTTGATAATTGCTAGAAAATAGTTATATCAATGTTGAAAATGAAAATCAAAGTGCTCAGATGCCTATGAACAGAGTAGTATAAAAACTTTATAAAACATTAGATCTTGTACACTGAGTTTTCATAGGAATTTCATGGAAATTTTCTTCTTGTTCATATTTATCGTTATCTTGTCAGTTAATTCAAATCTAGCATTATTGAATTAATTCTTTATTACTTGAAAGTTATGAATGCAACAAAATATGAAGTGGCTGCATCTTGATCTTGTATTCCCATGATGTAATGTTGGTATTGTAAGAATAATGGTATTGGTGCTGAAACTATGCCTGACCATTATCTGATGAGGGTTTTGTTGACTGCACAGTTGTTTTTTATTGTTGTGTATATAATTTTATATTATATCTAAAAAACCATCTATGTAAGACAAGCAAAACATTCTGGGCATTACTGGAGAAGGAAAGGGTGAATGCATAAGTAATGTTCACTTATGGATTCCTACTCATTGACACATCAGTGTTGGATATCCAATAAAATTAATCAGCTCTATGCAGACAGTGGATGCTGTGTGAAAGACTTACCAAGAGCAATGGCCATTAGGAATAGATGGTGAGAGAGAATCAAGGGAATCTGTGTTGTCAGCTTGTCTTGATAATGATGACAGGAGAAACATTCTAAGTATCACTAAATATTCCATTCTAAGTGAAGGACAATTGACCAAACTAGATCAATGGCTGGTCATTTTCCTATAATGTAAACAGTTGATTGATTAGTTATTTTTACAATATGTGAATCCTTGTTAGGTTAATTTATGCTTAAATCAATTTTACAATAATGGTAACAAATTTATCTTCACAATCATTTTAAACCCAAGTCCATTCTAACCTAGAGTGATAATATTTGTTAGAGTCCCATCTATGGTCAAATTTTAAAAATAGGACCATGTGCAAAAAAAAAACTCTTAAGAAACCACTTCACACAAAATGTAAATATGAACATACATTGAACCATTTATTATTTAAAGTAATCATTCTTTATCTCAAACAAATCTGTACTACCACTCTTGATAAGATTGGCCCTGAGAATAATAATGGCGACATTATAATGATGGTTCATCACTCCTCAAAGAACTGAAGCCTCACTGCTGGATGTTATTTAGTGTCATATGCTGGACATTCTTTTTTGATCTTACAGATATTATCTGCAGGAGATACATCATCATCATCATGTTGCACCATCAGAACAGATATCCCTGACCCTCTCTCACCACCCTCCCTATCATTCATTGCTTCCAGCAGGTCTTCAGGGCTACATCCTGTATCTACACAGAGCTGCTGTATGTTGGTTCAAGCTGGTCACCCTGCCTTTGCTCAGCCATGTGAAGGGGTCCACTGGAGTACATCACTTATGAGCTCGTCCTTACTTCTCCAGCAGTGTCCTGCATGTTTGGTTCATCTAATTTTGATAGTTTTCATGATGGATGGTAAGTGGCCATACAGCTGCTGCTTTATGGGGTGCTGCCTCCAGGACTTGTTCAATATTGCTCACAGCATTCTTGTGTAGTTGCCATCAAGCTTTTTCTCCAGCCCTTTTGTTAGCGTCCATGTAATGTATCCATATAGCAGTATCAATATGACCGCTGCTTGGAAAAAACTGGGCTTCATTTTATTGGTCAGGTCTGACTTCAATATGATCGATAGCCTATCAATAGCTGTCCATGCCTTTGCTAGTCATGTGTTGATGTCTGTCTTGGTTGATGAGACACTGCTTCTTAAGTAGGTGAACTTGTCAACTAGTTTCAGAGAGCTACCATTTTGTGTGGAGATGTCGCCTGTTTGATTAAAGCACATATATTCCATCTTGTGTGCATTGACATGGAGGCCAATCCCTGTAGCAGCTCATTCCAGACTATGTAGCAGGGTTTGGGCTTGGGCAGGTGCATTTACCAGAAGTGCTGTCATCGGCATAGTCAGCATCGTTAATTGTTTTTGCGGGGTACCTTCTGCTTCTTTCTTTTGTTTGCTTGAAAGCATTTTCTTTGATTTTATCAATAGATGTTCTAAGCATGTAGTCTAGACAGATGATGAGGAGGTATGGGGCTAGTGTGTCTCCTTGTAGTACACCTGCTACAATGTCAAAGTAGTCTGTGTCTCCATCCGGAGAACAAATTATAGGATGAGTGGGGATGGATTAATATTCCCCACCTCATGAACTACCAAAGAGTTGTATTAGATATCATCATGTGGTGCCGCCAGCACAGATATCCCTGACCCTCTCTCGTCACTACTTTGTGTTTGACTACATTTACTATTAACATACTTTGTGTTTCATTTTTTATTTTTACATACCAGAATCAGATGAACAGTCTACAATTTCTTTGGAAACCATGAACAAAATAAATTCCCCAACATTGCTTCCATTACAAAGAATCAAAGAAGCTTCTGAGTAAGTACACATTTCTTATACATACACACACACACACATTTCTTATACATACATACACACACACACATTTCTTATACATACACACACATACATTTCTTATACATACACACACACACACATTTCTTATACATACACACACACACATTTCTTATACATACACATACACACACACACATTTCTTATACACACTCATACACACACACATTTCTTATACATACACACACATACATTTCTTATACATACACACACACACACACATTTCTTATACATACACACACATACACACGCACATACACACACACACATTTCTTATACATACACACACATACATTTCTTATACATACACACACACACACATTTCTTATACATACACACACACATTTCTTATACATACACACACACATACACACACACATTTCTTATACATACACACACACATACACACACACATTTCTTATACATACACACGCACATACACACACACACATTTCTTATACATACACACACACATACACACACATATTTCTTATACATACACACACACACAACTATATATATATATATTTACACACATACACACAGATATGCACTTACACACACACACACACACACACACATACACAAACATGTACACACACGTGTGTGTAGAAATATATATATATATTTGGCCAGCACCTTTTTGTTAATGCATGTTTGGTTAAAGAGATCAACAAAGAATGTTTGAATTTTTTAAAAGTTTTTCTTTCTAACAAAAAGGGGGAAATAAATCCAGATCAAATGACTAGAAACAATCTGAAAAGTTCAATCTTTCTTCAAGGACTTTTATCTATATTGCCAGTCATTTTAAAGAATGGTACAATTTGCTTTTATAGGATTTAAACAAGGTTAATTTTCATTAATTTTTTTTTAAATTCATACATTCATTCCCTGTGTTCTTTTTAATCAAACATGCATATGTATATACTTGGACATGCTCATAAATTACCATGGTTGGATCTAGGGTCTCATTCCACCCCCTGCCTAGATTTATGATATGGGGCTCCCACTCAACTATATGTCCATTTTCATAAAGTTACTTATTCATATGAAATATAAATTTTATTGAAACCTAATTATGTACAATAATGATCATATTTATCCTATATGTTAACAATTCAAGTAGAAAAATTGAAAATGAATACAAATTATACTGAAATGTATTTTTGCAGCAATTTTTCACATCAACATGATTTTTTTTCCTTAATAAAATTTTGAATTATGTTGCAATGCACAAATAAATACACCCTTTACAATTTTTTTGTAAAAAAAGTTAAGTTTCTGTTCATGTAAAACAAATCTGCTTTTCATTGCTTTGAACCAATAACAGCTACTTTCAGATGGTTTTAATGAGACTGACTAACTCCTGTGTTTTTTTTAAGAATACATGAGGAATGCTCTTTGATGACAACACTTTGGTGTCCCCAATAATATTTTATTATCTTCAGATAATGGGACACTGTTAATCTTGAGCCCTACACAAAGCACTGTTGAAAACTACCCTTCCAGAGCTCCCAAGCAGTTTTGGGCCACCTCTTGGTTGAGGTGTTCAGAGATATGCTGGCCCTGTGAAGCACACATGCATATACAGTTAAGATTTACATTTACATAAATATTTACATTTGTCATCATTATCATTACTCATTCTGATTAGAACTTTTCTTCAGCTTCCCAATTTTCATTGTGTTTTATCATAAACTGCTGAAAGGTATTACATTAAATGACAATACAGAGAATAAACTTGTAAAAAAAGGGTTTAGTTTCAGTTAACTCACAAATGGCTGATATCAATTCCCAACTAATTAAAAATTACCAAATCAGTTCAGAATTGAATCCAGAATCAGCACTTGCAGGAAATGTCACATCAAATGGTCCTCATAAGTCAGGATTTTTTAATAGAAATTATAAAATTTATTTTACCCAGAATGCAACATTAATGTCTTTTTATTTCAGACAGTTCTTTAAGTCAGTTTTTTTTATGATTCATTTCATCCAGAATGCAACACCAGTATCTATTTATTTCAAACTCTAAGTTTTTATGGCTTATACTAAGAAGTGAATCCTACACAAACTCATTCAAGTTATTTCTCTGATAGCAAAACAAACAACCATCAGTGAAACTCAAACTCATATCCCTTCTTTTTTTTCATGTTTTCCATATTAGCTGCTTTACCTTCTAAACTCCGAGAGTCAGTGATATCACTCAAGTCCAAAGAAAATCTATAAAGCCATCCAATATTTTTAATTAACATCTATAAAGAACTAATATTCTTATCTTCAGTTTACAAAGATTCATTCAATAGATAAGGGTGAGATTTACTATATATAGCAAATAACTCCCATTTCCCTCAAGAAAAAAAATGTTGCTTTATTTTTCAATATAATCTCATTTTTCCCGTTGAAAAGCAAGCTTTCATATTCCTTCACCTCAGAAATCTCAGATTTTAGCCATTTGATATGGTGATATTCACTTCATTGCTTGAAAACTTTGGGACCAAACAAGTGAAAATCAGAGGGGGCCACATCTCAACTGTAATGAAGATGTGGCAGCTATTCCCAACCAAACTCACTAATAATTTTCCCTGCAGTATGAAGCCTGGCATTGTCCTGGTGACACCTGAATACTGTGCTTAGAAAAGGCAAATGCCATCATGCACAATGTTGTGTGGTGTACCCACAGAAATTTTCAATACTTTAGAAAAGTCCTCTATTATAATTTTTCTGTAATAAAAATAAAAATGTGCATTAACTGAATCTACCATTTAAAGTCATTGTCGTTGTGGGCCTCGCTGGCTTGTTTTCATTTTCAGTCTTCTGTAAACACTTCAATGCATTTATAAAGATATTTTTGACTAAGACATGCTTCTTCATATACATCAAACTTTCATCTTTAAATTTCACATGGCTTGCACTTGTCAGCCACCAAATATTTGATGACAAACCGCTGTTCAAGCCTGAAGCATGCTTGTTTGACTTCCTGCCGGTTTGTATAGTGTCAAAAGAAATATTTTTCAATAAAAAAAAAACTGTTGCAATAAAACAATACCAAACAAAACAGAGTTTGCATTTATGAAAGAATTATTTTTAAAATTATTTTAAAAATTCATTTAGCTTTTTTAAAAAAAGATTCTCATTATTTAATAAATGATACTTGTATAAATGATTGGTTCCTCTTTGGTCAAAATAGATACCCCTTATGTATTGAATGACCCCTGTATATGTGATAGGTTCCTCCTCAGTCAAATAAAATTCCCCTTTCATATTGAATGACCATTGTATATATGATAGCTTCCTCCTCAGTCAAAATAAATTCCACATATGTATTGAATGACTCATGTATATATGATAGCTTCCTCCTCAATCAAAATAAATTTCCCTTATGTATTGAATGACCCTTGTATATATGATAGTTTTCTCCTCAGTCAAAATTAAATTCCCTTTATGTATTGAATGACCCTCATATATATGATAGCTTCCTCCTCAATCAAAATAAATTCCCCTTATGTATTGAATGACCCTTGTATATATGATAGCTTCCTCCTCAGTCAAAATAAACTTCCCTAATGTATTGAATGACCCTTGTATATATGATAGGTTCCTCCTCAGTCAAATAAAATCCCCCTTATATATTGAATGACCCTTGTATATATGATAGGTTCCACCTCATTCAATATAAATTCCCCGTATGTATTGAATGACCCTCGTATATATGATAGATTCCGCCTCATTCAATATAAATTCCCCGTATGTATTGAATAACCCTCATATATATGATAGCTTACTATTCAGTGAAATAAAATTCCTTTCATGTATTGAATAACCCATGTATATATTGTTAAGACATGAAATTACCTCCCCTGATTCTCTCGAGAAGAGAGAACATTATTCGATGACCGGAAGTAAACAAACGGCTATATTGGTTTATGTGAAGGTGTAAGAAGAATTGTGAAATAAAGGCGTCTCTATATCAACAATGTTATAGTCTGTGTTCATTGTTTTTAACATATATGATAGCTTCCTTCTCAGTCAAAATAAATTCCGCTTATGTATTGAATGACCCTTGTATATATGATAGCTTCGTCCAATGTCAAATAAACTCCCCTTATATATTGAATGACCGTTGTATATATGATACCTTCCTCCTCAGTCAAAATAAATTCCCGTTATGTATTGAATGACCCTTGTAAATATGATTGCTTCCCCTTCAGTCAAACAAAATTGCCTTTATGTGTTCAATGACCCTTGTATATATAATAGCTTCCCCCTTCAATCAAATATCATTACCCTCATGTATTGAATGACCCTTGTATATATGATAGCTTCCTCCTCAGTCAAAATAAATTCCCCTAATGTATTCAATGACCATTTTATATATGATACCTTCCTTTTAAGTCACAATAAATGTCCCTTATGTATTGAATGACCCTTGTATATATGATAGCTTCCTCCTCAATCAGAATAAATTCCCCTTATGTATTGAAAGACACTTGTATATATCATAGGTTCCTCCTCAGTGAAATAAAATTCCCTTCATGTATTGAATGACCCTCGTATATATGATAGCTTCCTGCTCAGTCAAAATAAATTCCCCTAATGTATTCAATAATCCTCGTATATATCATAGCTCCCTCCTCATTCAAAAAAATTCCCCTTATGTATTGAATGACCCTTGTATATATATCATTGCTTCCTTCTCAGTCAAAATAAAATTCTGTTATGTATTGAATGACCCTTGTATATATGATACCTTCCTCCTCTGTCAAATAAAATTCCCTTTATGTATTGAATGACCCTTGTATATATGTTAGCTTCCCTTCGGATCAAATAACATTCCCTTTATGTATAATGACCCTTGTATATATTATAGCTTCCTCCTCAGTCAAAATAAATCCCCCTTATGTATTGAATGTCCCATGTATATATGATAGTTTACCCCTCTGTCAAAATAAAATTCCCTTTATGTATTGAATGACCCTCATATATATGATAGTTTCCTCCTCAGTCAAAATAAATTCCCCATATGTATTGAATGACCCTCGTATATAAGATAGCTTCCTCCTCAATCAAAATAAAATTCACCTAATGTATTGAATGACCATTTTATATATGATAGGTTCCTCTTCAGTCAAATAAAATTCCCCTTATGTTTTGAATGACCCTTGTATATATGATAGGTTTCTCCTCAGTCAAAATAAATCCCCCTTGTGTATTGAATGTCCCATGTATATATGATAGCTTCCCCCTCAGTCAAAATAAAATTCCCTTTATATATTGAATGACCCTCATATATATGATACCTTCCTCCTCAGTCAAAATAAATTCCACATATATATTGAATGACTCATATATATATGATAGCTTCCTCCTCAGTCAAAATAAAATTCCCTTTATGTATTGAATGACCCTCATATATATGATAGCTTCTTCCTCAGTCAAAATAAATTCCCCATATGTATTGAATGACCCTTGTATATATATCATAGCTCCCTCCTCAGTCAAAATAAAATCCCCTTATATATTTAATGACCCTTCTATATGTGATAGCTTCCTCCTCAATCGAATAAAATTCCCCTCATGTATTAAATGACCCTTGTATATATGATAGCTTCCTCCTCAATCAAAATAAATTCCCCTTATGTATTGAATGACCCTTGTATGTGTGCTATAATCCTCCATTTAAAAAAAAATTCCACTTATTGAAAGATCCTTATATATATGATTGATATCTCCTCATTCAAAAAAATTCTCCTTATGTATTGAATGATACTTGGGTATATTATTGGTCCCACCTTAGTTAAAAAAAAGAATTCCTCTTAAGTATTGATTAGCCCTTGTATATAATAGGTCCTTCCTCAGTGAAAAAAAATTCTTCTCACATATTGAATGACCCTTGTGTATATGAGTGGATCCCCCTCCCAGTCAAAATAAATTCCCTTTATGTATTGAATAACCCTTGTATATATGATAGGTTCCTCCTTAATCATAATATTACCCTTATGTATTGCATGACCGTTGTATATATTGGTCCCTCTTTAGTCCAAAAATATTCCCCTTACATAATGAATAATCCTTGTTTATATTATAGGTCCCCACATAGTAAAAAAAATTCTCTTTATGTATTGAATGACCCTTTGATATAAAATAGGTAGGTGCCTACTTGATAAAAAGTAATTCACCTTTTTAATCATGAGGGTATGAATGTGAGTGCATGAATTATTAAATATGTGTATATATATATATATATATATGTATATTTTGGCAGCATTTCTTTGTTAATACAAATTTCATTAAACATAATAGACATTTTATGTCTACATATTTTCTTCTGGATCTGTTTGAATTCCCATATTACTTTTATCGTATTCGGGGGGAATTGATTTATGTATTGTCCATAGTTGTATGTATCCCTAGTACTTTCTGCCCGACTTTGGGCCATCATCAGGGGAGGATCTACTACAAAAGTGATGTAACTTTTGTTTTAGCATATTACCACTATGTAAGAGCGTCTTTACCGTTGAAGACTATGGCATTTGCTTTTAAATGGGTTTCTATAATTAGTGTCAGTAGCTAAAGACATTTAAGTACATTAGCACTGGTTTGAAAAATAATTCTATTAAGTGTTGGTTGCAGGTTTCTAATATGTAGTGCTTCTAGAATCTGTGGTTTTTGTTTATTATTTTGATGTTCTAATATTGTTGTCAGTGAGAATTTTCTGTAATTGTGTTGTTGGGCATGAATGTTTTTTTGAATGCTGAGCTATTGAACTTGTATCAGAAAGGTGCATTGTAAGTCTCCTCGACAGGGTAGTTAAGGTTAAACCAACATATATATTATTATTATTATCAGAGATACAATCTCCTAAAGGACGTTTAAATTTATATATAACGTTGGTTTTTTGCAAAACCAAAATCGAGGGAGAGGAATTATTTCTAATGACTAAATTCGAGGTTTTAAACTTATTATAATATATAATAAGTTTTATCTTTTTATTAGGATCAGTGGGAAGTATGTTTATGTAAATCAATGTTTTCAATATTTTTTTCATCTGATTTATAATTGTAGTGCATTTGGTTACGATAAAAAAGTTTGATATATGTTTGTTGAGTGGATGGAGTAGTACACTGTTTATTTTGTTGGTTAACATTTTTGATCATACGTTTAATTTGTTCATCAACAATATAGTTTGGAAACCCATTGTTGATGAGAGCCTGTTTTATGTTTTCTATGTCTTTATAAAATATTGTTTTGGAGGAGGAGATTAGTTTGGCACGGGATATTAGATTATGAATAATTGCTTTTTTATATCTGAAGAGGCATTCACTTTTAAAGTTGAGGGTACAGGAGTTATTACTAGAGGGTTTTTTGTTAGTAGAGGTAGTGAAGTTATTATTATTGTTAGTATCAATGAGAACATCTAAAAAGGAAATTTTATTGTTTTTGTTTAGTTCATGAGTAAAGTTAAGAACTGAAATTTTTTGGAAGGTATCTTGTAATATGTTGATTTCATTAATATTATTAGTAAGAATAAGGATATCATCAACATATCTTAGATATATTGGAGTTTTTTTTATGCTATTAAAAATTCTATTTTCGAGGTTTGACATGTAGAAATTACTGAAAATCGGGCCCAAGACATGTTGATGTGTTAGAAAGACATGCTGATTTTCAGCCAACTCGAAGAAAGTCACCCGTAAAAAGAGTAGAACAGAGTTTTTGGACAGAAGTCAACGAGAGAAACACACTAATCTCCGCCGACTCTGGGAGGTCACTCACCTGTAAAAAGGAGTGAAAGGAATTTGAACATTGAAACTCATCAAAGATAAATACAACTTAAACTGTTTTTCTTCTACAATTCCTAAATATTGGAAAGTTATATGTATTCAAAAAAGAAAGAGACAAACTGAAAAGATTATATTTCATCAATAGTTAAATTAGTGAATGAACTTGGTTACATGCTTTAGTCCGGCGACTTAGACACTTTTCTCAAGTAAGAGAAAAAGAAAGAAAGAAAAAAAAGGGAAAGAAGAAGAAAGGACTGTTGAGAGACATTTGTGTTTGATGCTTTCCTGTTGACTTAACATTTTGTTACATTGTAAAAAAAAAAAAAGAGAAAGGGAAAAGAATTGTTTCTGAAATCTCATCATTATTTGTTTGGTTGTCGCCTATTAAAAGTTTGTTGTATTTTAAATGTGCCCTTGTGTTGAAATCTTTTGGTTGTGTTATTTCCTCTATCAATTCGTCTTCTTTTGCACATATCTGTTTCAGCGTCGTATCACTTTCATTAATTCTCGCTAAATGTCTCATTGTCACCTTAAAATATTACAAGGGAAATTTGACAACAGTTAATATTTTCTAACCTCGAAGTCCGTTTTTCTGCTATCTGAGGGGGTAGGAAGACAAAGGACTTGGTGGTGTATGTGAAAGTGAACTGACATCCCCTTACCAGCGTCAGAGATCAGTCTAGCCCCAAATTAACCTCCACATTATTTGACAGTTTATCATATGCCCGAAATAGGAGTCTTGACTGGGACTTATCTTGCGGAGGGTCAAGTGCCAGACTGCCCTGGATGTCACATGTGCATAAAATGAACTCTCGTCCTGGGATAATTATTTATGCAACGTCACACCACCCATATTATAGCATTACTAAAATCAACTAGAATATGTAGAAGAGTCTTGTTGAACTAAAGAGATTTGTTGTCATTCAAACTTCAGTGAAAACCAGAAAAACCTCTGCAAAGTAACTATCCCAAACAATTACAGATCCATAACATACATCATATTCTATCATATAGAAAATATTAACAGTACAAATTAGAGAGGAGATTTACTAACTATTAATAAGCTTCGGACTGTTACCCAAGGAACAGAAAGGGTGCTGCAAGGGAACCAGAGGGACAAGAGAACTACTATATATATATATTGATTAACACATCCTTAAGAAGAGCAAAATGAAACAGAAAAATGTAGCTACAGTGTGGATTGACTACAAAATGGTATACAATATGCTCCCACAAAGTTGGATAATTGACTATCTCAAAATGTACACAATATCTGATGAAGTCATAAAGTTTATCAAGAAAACCATGGAAAACTAGAGAAGCGGGATTGACAGCAGGAAGAAAAGGCTTAGCTGAGGTGAAAATCCAAAGAGGTATCTTCCAGGGAGATGCGCTATCACCATTACTATTTGTGATAATGATGATGCCACTTATAATCACATACTTAGGAAATGCACAGGTTAAAAAAGAATATCTCAGGAGAATAAGAAAACCTAGCTATATAGTTCTAACATCATCAAAGGGATAAACACCTGGGTTGAACCCTTGTAAGATACTCTGAACCATTCTTAAAGTGAAGAAAAGAATTTCAACAGATGGACCATTGAACAAGAAAACACACAATGATACATAAGGTCTTATATCCCAGAGATGACATAGACAGACTGTATGTGTCAAGAAAAGGTGGAAGAATATTCACCAACATTGAAGATAACATTGATACATTGAGAAAACGACGCAAAGACTACATAAAAGATAACAAAGAAAAAGGCTAAATTACAGCAACCAGAAACAACACAAACATCAACAGTACAATAATAACTAGAAAACGAAGATGGGAAGAAAAGAAACGGCAAACAAAGAAAATCTCATATAAGAAGACTTGGACTTGGCTAAAAAAAAAAGGGAAACCTTAAGTGAGAAACTGAATTTCTTCTAATAACAGCGCAAAACAATGCTATGTTAAAGTAAAAATAGACATGACACAACAAAATAGCTAGTGTAGGTTACGTGATGAGACAAAACAATCAATCATATAATAAGCGACTGCTGCAAATTTGCACTAAAAGGGTATAAAACTAAACACGACTGGGTGGGGAAAGTAATCCTCCGGGAATTGTGCAAGAAATTTAAACTTGACTATTCAAACAAGTGGTATATGCACAACTCAGAATCTGTCCAAGAGATTAGACACACAAACTTCTTTGGGATTTGAGATACAAAGAGATCACCTAATTTCAACCAGATGACCAGGCCTAGTTAGTCAGAAAAAAAAAAGAAAATCTGCCGAATAGTGGACTTTGCCATCCTGGCAACTGAAGCAGCTATAAAACATGAAGGTGACAGTGATGTCAATTGTAGTTGGTGCACTTGGAACAATCTCCAAAGGATTTTGGTAGATAAATCAGAGGACAAAATAAATACCATTCAGAATACTAAGATCATCCAGAATACTGAGAAGAAACCTGGAGATTTGAGGAAACTTGATGTCATTCTAACTCTAATGAAAAACCATCAGTTGATGTTGGTGTGAAAAATGCTCAGAGGAGTAAAATAATTATAATAATGAGAGAGATAAAAGCCAACAAACTTTACATCATTATGAAAAGAAAAGAAGTGTATGCTCATCCACACAGCAGTATCATCTGAAAGAAACATCCCAATTAAAGTCACAGAGTAACCATCTAAAAGTTTGAAGATCCAAATCAACCGGACATTAATTATGGAGATCAAAATAACATTAGTATTCAGAGATGAAATAAGTAAATATAAAAATCTTACAATTGAATTTTTTTTTTAAATGATGGCACTGTCTCAATCCACTGGAATTAATAAACCCATTCTCATACATTACTGCTATTGACAGATTAACAACCACATGAAAATCAGATCTCTCTGATAAAATAAAACAATAAGTCTTCCAAACTGTAGCCATGCCAGTATTACTCTATGGCTGCACTGCTTGGACTTTAATGAAATACCTGTAGAAGAAGCCTGATGGTAACTACACAAAGATGATGTGTGCTGTTTTGAACAAATCCTGGAAGCAGCCCCCCTACAAAACAGCATCTGTATAGCTACTTACCTCCCATGTAAGATAAACAAGACATGCTGGATACTGCAATGTTGAATGACCAGCAATAACTTAGAATCATCTGCTCAGGGCATTCACTTGATATCGTCTGTGAACAACAGCGATGATTTATAGGGATTAATGGGGAGAGAGAGAGATAGAGAGAGAGTCAATCCATGTTATCTGCTCACCATCATGATGATAATGATAAAGTAATTGTGCTAAACAAAAAAGTTATTAATAATAATGATGATAATAATAATAATCACTGAAAAATAATTTATTTCAGCCATTACAGCTTAGTTTAACAATGATTGTCATAGGGAATAAAATTTTCAACTGAAGTTCATTTGTTCTCCCCTCTGCTCACCTATGGGTAAATAGTAGAACAGACTGGGTTCTCTGGCATTGGTTAGGCAACCAGCCTTAGAGAAAGAAACTTTAGAATTTACACATGCTATATTCCACTTAAAATTGACTTTGTGTTACATTCTGTCCCACAGAAGAAGAGGTTAACATTAAATACTGTGATTCCAACTATTTTTTCTCCAGCAAATCCTAAGGCAAACAGGGTCCTTTAGCTTAAATACAGTTGTTTCCTTTCTTTGCATTTATATATAAAACACAGGATATATACTTATACCAGTTTATTTGTGGTATCTCTATTGATATGAATTTATTTGTCAAGTGTCAATGTCTCAACACTTTGGTATCATTGAGCAACTATATTTAGTATGAATATTTAACTAAGGCCAGGTGAATATCTTTATTTAAAGAAAAAAACAATAAGTTGATTATGTTGTTAAAAGGCATGACATTAATGATAATTTGTCACTTTTGTAACCATTATTTTCAAATATGTTGGTTTCACATTGTATTTTATTAGAAAATATCTAAATTAAAAAATATTGCATTATTTAGAAAATATATTAGATAAGCTGGAATGCTTTAATCATTGCCTACAATCCAGGCATTTAATTTTGTTTTTTGTACATATGCCACATCAGTGTCTATTTATTTCAGACAGGAAATTGTTTATGGTTTATGCCTAGAGGATAACCCAACACTATGTAAAAAATAATAATAATGATGATGATGATGATGATGATGATGATGATGATGATGATGATGATGATAATTAGAATAATGACATGTTGCTACAAGACATAACTAATACAGAATTTGAATTCCTAATTTTCTAAGAAAAAATTCATCAAATTATTTATCTTACTATAATAATTATCCATATTTGCAAATTACTTAAGTTTATTGGTATTTCTTCAGGCTTTTAATGTAAGATAATTATGTAGGATTACTATTTAGTTTACTAACCATCTGAACAAAAACATAAATGTTTGGATTGATAAATTTCTTTTTGTTTCACTTACTTTAAAAATATTTCTCCAAGAAACACCCTGAAAATTTTCACAGTATATTGTTACCTTCATAGACACTGGGATTAGTCAAAAGTTTTGCCATATTTTTTATATACTCTATTCAGCAGATCCAGGTGCTCTTGCTGAGGTTGTGATGAACTGGACTGTGAGATGTTGAGCTTGCTTGATGATCTCTGTGCCTACTCGCTAGATTTGCTTGTACGGATTGAAGTATGGCTTCAAAATCCATGCTTTAGACCTATCAAACCATGCCTGATTGTCAAGGTTCTTATAACCTGAGCAAAATCTCTTCAACTATCTGGTTTTTATGCTCTGATCAACTGTGCCTTCACTTTTGCACAAAAAATGTTTTTGTTTGTTTCTATGGTGTTATAGCCCAGTTCAAATTTGTAAAGCATAAATTAGACTACACAGTATGTTCATCATTATGGCTTTCAAATCACAGAGTGGGTGAAGCAATGAACAATAGCACATCAACTACCATGATGCTGCTGACCACAGTTTGAACTGCTTTGGTCAAGATGATGTATGTACCACAAACTAAAATATTTCAAAACTTTTTGCTCACCCAAGTAATATAAAAAATTTCCTGTTATGTTGATTTTTTTTTGCAATTAAATCTTGACCCTAATATATGGGAAATAACTCAAAATTTTCAAAATATCGAGTGCTTCCCCTTGGAAATTAAGCTGATTTTTTTTTTTTTTCGTTTTTAGTTTCATTTTGTTTTATTTTTCTAGAACTATATTTCAAACAAGTTTTTCATACAAAGAAGTATAAAAGCAAATTAAAAAAAACTCTATCCTCTGATAGTAAGTTTTGCACAAGACCAGAAGCATGAAGTTACTCAGTGAGAATTGGTTTGACCAGGAGATAATATTGAAGAATACATATTTGATTAGATTTATTAGTTAATTTGATACATAATTATAGGCAAAATTTTTGGTTTTATTTTACTATTTTATACCCATCCTTGACTATCATGCTCTTGAATATTCTAAGACTATTTTTCTGATATACTAATCATTGCAAATGAGGTGTTTTTGAGATATTAATTTTTCTGGTTAGTTTTTTCAAATATCTAGCTGAGTTTTTTCCTATGCTGTCTCCCTCTAAAAATCTGTGTTTAGCATTCGGTATTGAATTATGTGCATTGACTAAGAAATTGTGGAAACAAAATATAGTTGATGTGTGAATGATTTTTTTTTTACCCTTTGGTTATAGATTTATTTTT
>CAUZXS010004533.1:0-40000 GCA_963585895.1 Sepioteuthis lessoniana | reverse complement strand
CATTTTATATTCAATGGTGTTGGTGCTTACATCATCAAGGTATCCATTTTTCAACAAAGTCTTCTTAATAAATTCAGTTCATCAGTAAGTTTTGGTTTGGAGCAGATCATTAAGGCCCTGGTGGACTAAGGTTTTTATCAAATTGATTTTGTGTCTTTGAGGGCAAAATGAGCCCCACCGTGTGTACAATCCAGTAAACATAGGTTTACGATAGATTGACATTTGCAAGCCAAAATTGGTGCACTCAATCAAGATGTCGAAAAAAGGAAAACTGTTGTTGTGTTTTAATTCACTGGTGAATATCAATACAGGATGTATTTGGTTGATAGTATTGAAAAAGTGTCTACTTTCCACCTTGAAGAAAAAAAATCACAAAAGTGTCATCTACATACTGTTTATAAAACTGTGGCAAGTTGGTGATTTTGAATAGTCTTACATCCTGAAACTCAACAAAGATGTTTGGTAATACAGCTCCAAGTTATATTTATATGTATATATGTATGTATGTATTTAAGAAAGATATGAAGTTGAAATGAATCAGACAGATATTGTTGTTTTTTTATCATTAAGGGTTTTCGGACTATTGTCTTCATCTTTATTGTTATTTCCACGTTTCAGCCGATATGTCCTCCAGCTTTCTTCAGCTGTTTGCTGAACTTGGGAACCTTCATGGAACTTCAAACTACGTCCTTTATTGAAACCACGAGGGTGGCTTATTCCAAAGCAAGTATATATAAGATTTGCTGCTGGGACTGCCCAAGATCTTATATAGGTGAAACAAGTATAAATTTACCAAAATGAATCAATGAACACGGAAGGGACTTTAAATCAGGCAATTTTTCCAACTCGTAGGTTATTCATAACAACTCAACCAACCACACATTTGTCTTCCAACACTTATACATTATCACATTCATTCATGATAAAAGCAAAAGTAGAATGTTAGAATTATTCACCACTTCATATTACAAGACCCTACAACAGAGACCAGGATTTTATAAAATTTCACCTTATCTAGTCAAAAACTACCTGATTTAAAGTCTCTTTTGTATTCTTTAATTCTTTTTGGTAGATTTATGCTTTTCTTTCCTATATAAGACTTTGGGCAGTCTTTACAGTAAAATCTATATACACCTGTGTCGAAATAAGATTTTGTTTTGTTGTTATTATTGTTTCCTAACATTTGCTTGATTGTTTTGGAAGTTCATGTGATAGTTTTTATACTTAAACAGTTTAAGTTCTTTTCAATAAGAGATTGTGGGATTCTGGGGTAGATTATATTTTCCTTTTACTATGATGTTGGAATTTGGATTTAGTGGGGGGAGTTATTTGTTTTGTTTTATGAAGTGTGTTTCTGGATATTTGTGGCCTTTGGTTTTCCATGGTATATGAATGGATCAGAGAATTTGAAGAAAGATTCTATGAAATGAAATTTGTTCAATTTTTGGTAATATTACAAGAAATAGGACAAAGTTTATTCTAAGTCATATAATAAAAATATTTAAAGATAAACTGCCACTACCTCCTTGTCTCACTTTGGGGATAAAAAAAATTAATTAACAACTTTAATTTACAAATAAAAATACACATTACCTTGAAAATGGCTCTAACAAAAACCAAAAATGTTAGGTATAACACAAATAGGTCCATCGGAGAAATCATTAACAAATGACAAGATTGTAACATCAAAAAAACATAAGGACTCTTGAAAGAAAAAAATAAAACAATGTGTGTGTGTGTGTGTGTGTGTGTGTGTGTGTGTGTGTGTGTGTGTGTGTTTGTGAGTGTGTGTATACATCGTATGCATATAAATGTCTGTATGTATGTATGTATATATATGTGTGTGTGTGTGTGTGTTTATATGTATATATATGGAGTGCAGTGTGTGCAGTACTGGACCTACCCTTTACACCCGTAGTTCATCTGTCATGGCCTAGCAAGCTGAGACAGTGACAGGTCTTTGGGTCATAGGTTTTATGTCACACTGTCACACTGTCCTTTTCCTAGATGGTTGCCTGCCAAGGCTGTCAAGCTCCATCTGCTCCTGGTATTTAATAACTATTTGACCCATAGCTGGCTCCCTAAACAGATATTATCACCACTTGGCTAGGGTGAACCTGTGAGAAATGGTAATTAAGGAATCCCTCCACTCTCCCCAAAATTCTGGAACTCCCGAACCAGAGCCTTACCACTAGTTGCAGTTTAACGTCTTACTAGGAATCAATGGAATTAGTTCCACTTTTCGATAATTGGAGTCATAAAAACAGTGTACGAACAAATTCGACAAAACTGCAAGAATGGGTTACCTCAGGTGGTCTTGATACACACTTGGATACCAACCCAAGTATTTCTACATCACTGCATAATGTGCTACATGGTATATAGCAAGAAGCTTCCTCTGGCCTTTGACAGGTTTTGTTTTTCATTCTGCTTTGTGTCTAGTGAGGTCTGCTTCCCAGGAGAAGGTAGCCTCCAAGATACAACCTCTTTTGGTCAGGGAAACCTAAAACAGAGGGGTGCCTTTCAGGCATTGGTTTCATGGTCAGCACCTCTATCACCTCCAGGCTGGAAAATCTGCCAACTGGTCATTCCGACCACATGATGTCTATCTGCCTTCCTCTGAAAAATAAGCAGTATGCCATGCTTATTAGTGTGTACACTCTTCGAGATGAACCCGCAGAAAAAGACAAGTTCTACTTGGAGCTCCACAGCTGTCTCCAAAGCACCCCTACAGACAACAAAGTGATAATCCTTGGTGATTTCAATGCTAGAATGGGCTAAGATGCAGATTCCTGGAACGGAGTATTTGGCCGAAACAGCGTTGGTAACTGCAACAACAATGGGCACTTGCTGCTGGAGCTTTGCACTGAGCAGCAACTTGTCATCATCAACGCCATCTTCCAACAATCTTAAAACAACCTGGATGCATCCTTGATCCAAACATTGGCACCTCACTGACTATGTCCTTATGCACAAGCATGACCTCAAGGACGTCATTCACACCAAAATGATGCCCAACGCTGAATGCCACAATGACCATCACCTAATGTGCTGCAAACTTAGGTTGAACTTCAAACCTAAACTAAGAAAGGGATGTACCCCCAAGAAAAAGTTCAATCTGAACAAACTACAGTCAGCTGAAATGAAAGCTGACTTTCAGGTAGGCCTACAGTCCAAGTTTAAAAACAGTGACTGCCCAGAAGACACTTCTCCTCAAATACTCTGGGATCAATTGAAGAGTGCCATCCTGCAGACATCTGATAAGGTTCTCTGGTTTACCACCAAGAAGAACCAAGAGATTCAGGAACTGCTAGCAAAGAAGAGATCATCCTACCAAACCCAACTTGGTCTGCCGTCATGTCCTGTGAGGAGCGCTGCCTTCCGTCTCATTTGCAGCATCCTCCAGTGCAAACTTCGATAGATCCAAAATGAGTGGTGGACCAATCTTGCAAAGAGAACTCAGCAATACGCAGACCTAGGTAATTACAGAAGCTTATGGCCTGACTCACTGGGTCCAGAGTCCCTTGCGCAGTGCAGATGGGCAAGTGCATTTTACAGATAAGGCTTCCATTCTGAGTCGTTGGTTTGAGCACTTTCAATCCCTCTTTAGCACTGACTGTGTTGTTCAGGACCCAGCAGTTCAACCCAACTCCCCGCAAGCATTCAAGAAATTACCAAAGCCATAGAGCAGTTGAGGAGTGGCAAGACAGCAGGTCTACGAAAGCTCTGGAAAGAAGGAAGACCAGCATTACACAGTAAGTTTGACAAACTCCTTGTCTGTTGTTGGGAGCAGGGCAAATTCATCAGTGATCTCCGCAATGCAGTCATCGTCACCTTGTACAAAAACAAGGGGGAAAAGTCAGATTGCTGCAACTATCGAGGGATCACTCTGCTCTCCATTGCAGGAAAAATCCTTGCTCGTGTGCTCCTAAACAGATTGGTACCCACCATCGCTGAAGACCATCTACCAGAAACCCAGTATGGGTTCAGAGCCAACAGAGGCACCACCGACATGGTGTTCATCCTCAGACAGCTCCATGAGAAATGTAGGTAGCAGAACAAAGGACTCTATGTAGTGTTTGTGGACCTGATCAAAGTATTTGACACAATGAGTAGAAAGGGACTGTATATGATCATGGAGCGCCATAGCTGCCTCCTAAAGTTCCTCAGCATGGTTATCCCACTGCATAAAGAACAATACAGCCAAGTTAGGTTGAACAGCAACCTCCCTGGATCCTTTCCCATCATCAGTGGCATGAAACAGAGTTGTGCTCTGGCACAGACTCTGTTCAGCATCTTTTTCAGCATGATACTTAAACAGTTCACAAAAGACCTTGATGATGCCAGTGCTATATATGTCTTAACAGCAATCTGTTTAACCTCAGGAAACTGCATACCTACACAAAAACAGTTGAGCAGCTTTTCTGTGATCTCCTCTTCGCTGATAACGCTGCCCTCGTTGCCCACACCATAAAAGCTCTGCAGCACCTAACTTCCTGCTTTGCAGAGGCTGCCCAGCTCTTCAGACTTGAGCTCAGCTTGAAGAAGACTGAGGTCCTTCACTAGCCTGCACCCCTGGAAGAGTATCACCCTCCCCACATCACCATCGATTGAACTGAGCTGAAATCAGTTCACTTATCTGGGGTGTACCATCACATCAGATGTCAAGATGACAGGGAAGTAGACAACAGACTGGCCAAGGCAAATAGCGCTTTCGACAGACTCTACAGCAAGCATCTGAAGAACAGCACGAAGATCAGCGTCTATCAAGCCGTCAAACTCACCACGCTTCTGTACGGCTCTGAGTCTTGGGTAACCTACCACCACTATCTATAACTCCTTAGGTTCTTCCATCAGCACTGAACAAATGTTGAGGTCCTTGATCAGGCAGAAATCACCAGTATAGAGGCCATGTTGCTGAAGTCACAGCTACGATGGGCAGGGCAATGTATCCAAAATGGGGTGGGGGCATCACCTGCCCAAGATAGCCCTGTATGGTGAATTCTCCACTGGTTACTGTGACAGAGGAGCACTAAAGAAACATTTTAAAACTCTCTCAAGAAGACCCTTTGTACCTGCCACATTGACCACCACCAATCGTCAATACTTGCTGCTGATTGGCAGGCCTAGCGCCACATCAGGGAGAAACACCACAGGATGAAGATCCAGGGAACCTCAGCAGCCATACCAGAACAGACCTTTAACTGCAGTTGCTGCGGCCAGACTTACTTGTCCTGCATCAGCTTAGTCAGCCATGAACATGCTTGCAGTTGACATGGACAGCTACCTTCATAAATCTTTGTTTGCAAAATCTAACCAAGAAGAGAAGATATGTGTGTGTATATATACATATAGGTATCATACAATGACTGATGTTTATACGGCCACGTTACTTCCAACAAAGCCTTCATAAGATGATGACACTTTATTCAGGTATGGTTTGGGGGCCGAAACATCATTACCACTTTGTTGGATTGACATCACTCTATGGGATTGCTATATCCACACTGATGCAGTTACAGGGATATTTCAAGGTTCTAGACAGAAGTGTTGTGATGGGTCAGCAATTCCCGAGCAGCTTGATCCTGGCATAGGCATCCCCAGTTGTCCATATTGTCAAAAAGTGTTCGTTTCACTGTTTTAATGGCTAACTCTGTGCGCCCATTGCTTTGAGGGTAATAGGCCGATGAGGTGTGTTTCCGTATACTCCAGTTTTTCAAAAAGGTGTCATACTGCTAGGATTCAATTAGGGGTAATCCATCTGAGGATATTTCTTCAGATGTGCCATATGTGCAAAAACCAGGTCCTCATAGTGTTGCACATGTATTTGGCCTTCCCCAATGACATTAAGGCCACTTCCACCCATCCCATATACTGGTCAGTGTAAACCATGTAACTCTTCCCCTGTATGTCCACGAAGTCCACAACAACTTGTTAAAACAGGAATTTAGGATCTGCTCATGACATCAACGGTTTCCTCGGCTGAGACAGCGCGGTTGTTTTGTAAATGCAGCACTGGGATCTGGTTTGCCTGATGCTGGCATTCAGACCCAGCCAGAACAATTGTTGTCTTGTGTTTGCCAGCATACCGTTTACACCTTGATGTGTGGCATGGAGTTGTTGAGGAATCAGAATTTTATTTGCTTTGACTGTTACTACTTCCAAACAGTATAATTCCTCATACATGGGCCAGAAAATCCAAACAATGGGTGGAATGTCATTGCATGAATTGAGGAAGCTGTTTTGGATTACGTGTGCTATGGCCCAGCATTCTCCATCAATAGCCACTGCAGTGACTATCCTTTCCCACGTAATTACCTTCAGCTTAGGGTTACTTCCATACATCAACATGAAGGCGGCTTTGACTGTGGTGTCAATAATTTGGGCTGGGCTTTTTCATGGGGTACCCGCCGGATATCGGGAGACACAGTCAGGGGCTAAATTGAGTTTTCCAGAGTGATGTTTTATCTGAAATCTGTACATCAGCATTCTTTCCTTGAAATTTAACAGGCAGGGATTTTTAATATTTTCCAGGGCCTATTCCAAAAATATTTTTACCAGTGGTAAATGATATACTGTCATGAGCAAGTCCAGGCACCCAAGTATAAAATTTCAGCCTGTACACAAAGGCTAAGGCTTTTCCTTCCACTGGTGCTTACCGTGATTCAGAATCACTGGTGAAATGGGAACCGGTCAGAATAATCTTCCAGTGACTATCCCCACACCCTATGTTCAACTCGCTGCTGCATCAACAGTGTTTCTGAAATTGGAAATAAGAGATACCTGTTTTACAGTAATCAGTTGCCAGTCCCATCACTCTGTTCATTTCAAATGTTTGAACACCCTTCTCAGTTTTCCCTAATATCACTCTCTTTGACTCTTGGAATGGGCATCCAAGTGTTTCATTCCAATAGAACTTTCTGTTCTTTGTTTTCAATAGCTATTGGAAGGGGGCCATAATTTCTGCTTGTTAAAATGCATATGACTCCTGATTCGTGAGTCCAAACCTGATGCCAATGATACTCGTAGGTGTAGGGAAATGGAGAATAGCTTTTGTCATCCTTTTTGTGGACTTAATACTGTAGTCGGTGACCAGAAATCCCACAAACTCCACCTCCAACTCCACTTTAATTTTGAAACCAATGCTAATGTACTTAAATGTCTTTAGCTACTGATGCTATTTATAGAAACAAATTTGAAAAGTAAACACCACACAATACAACAGTACAGACACTCTTCTTTCAAAGTAGTAATGTACATACAAAAGTTGCATCACTTTTGTAATACATCCCCCTCTGATGATGGCCCCAAGTTAGGCAGAAAGTACTTGGGAAATAAATAATTATGGAAGATTTATTAACCAAATCCCAGCGAATATCATAAGATCAATACAGCAATTCGAAAGGATTAACAAAATAATATGTAGACAAAATATTTTTAATATGTTCAATGAAATATGTATGTATGTATGTATATATATATAGATGCGTATGTGTATGTATTTTTTTTACCCATCATACAACAAGTGAAAGCACGTGCAATACTCTGCCCCCATCAGCCGCCAATCAGGAGTGATAACACAGTTTCAGTAGCTCAAGGTGGTACTGGTGCTACCAAGTAGCTTTTGCCACCAAACAAGGTATTTAAAAGAATTATATATATATATACGCATGATCAACTAAAAGCAGAGATTCATTTTTCATCCAGTTTATATATCCATTTGGTACAAAAGTGGAAGGTACGAGGCCTTATGTTTTTGTGGGGGAGGGGAAGGGAGCAGTCATGCTGTAGCTAATTGTCTAAGGGATCCTAGCTAGCCACATTAGCTGATCTATTCAACAGTACAATATATAGAAATTCATCCTTCACCAACCACACTACAGCTACCAAAATATCGCATTTACTCTATGAGAAAACCTACTTAAAATTTCGAGATGAAATGTATGATTTTATTTTCAAAACATGACTTTATTTACAAAACGTTGTATGTTGGGGACAGGAAAAAAAAACCCTGAAATGAAAAAATTCCCCATTAGGTTGCTGTCCCATCCCAACTTCTACAATATGGAGGCCAACAGTTTTCCAGTGACCGAGAATGCTGAAAACAAGCCGGACCTACCCTGTGTGCATTTCATTCATGCTGAAGGCTTTTCTATCTTGACCAAATCAAACTTGATGCATATTGCGCCATGGTCTGAAGACGATATGAGGCAACTTTCAAATTGCAGCCAGTGATTTCTATTTTTGAAAGAAATGAAATCACTGAGTGTCCTAGAAAACCACAACAACCCACCTCAGTAGGAATCACATGGCATATCCAACCCTTTTCCATGCAGTCAGCACGCAGTGTCTCATATCGGTTTTTCTTCCACTTGTGTGCCTCCTCCCGGTTTTCTTTGCTGTGGACAGTCAATACTATGAGGAAGACACTCTTCTTTGAATCGGACTACTCTACAATGTCTGGCTGCTTTTCTGTTTGAATAATGTGAACTGGAAATTGTAGAGATGTCTTGAGATCTGCTGAAACTTTCCAGTCACTAACTCCATTCAGTAGCTTCATATTGGAATTTTTTTGTTTCCTCACCGGACATTCACCTTCCTTGAGAAACTGAATTATGGGTTCCTTGGCTGTAATAGGTTGCTGATTTGCTGTCTCACATTGTGCTCTTAACAACTCTATGACCACCTCTAACACTTTGTTATGTCTCCATGTGTACATCTGATGCAATTGTGGACATGCAGATAGTACATGGTACAAGGTACCCCAATCACTTTTACACAATAAGCACAGGTCAGAATTGGTATATCCCAATAATTTTAGGTTGGCAGTACTTGGTAAGAGATCATATGTAGAGCGGAGAAGGAATGATATTGCCAGTGGTTCCATTGCAATAAAGGATTTCCACGATAATTTAATTGGTTCGATATCATTCCATTTTATTCAAGCACATTGTTTGGCCTGAGTAACAGCACTGACTGTTCTTTGCTCCTCTTCAAACATCCTGATTTCTTCATTTACCAAGTCTCTTTTTCCCTTTGGGCCCATTTTGGAGAATACCTTGTGGCTCGAGCTACCCAGCCCAGCTCGATTGGTTTGAGTGACACCCATGATGACTTTGATTCATAGGCTGCATACCACCTCCTGGGCGGCTTTAACGGCTGACCACTTTGTACCTGATTTTATTTCTGGATACACCTTCCGAATGATCTCATTGGCTGAGTCCTTCATCATCATGTAAGGGTGTACTTTCCTAATTTTGAATTCTTCTACCAGTGAAGATATTGGAAGCTGTAGGTTTCCAGAATTAGTATATAAACCTACTTTTGAAAAACAAGGAGGAATTCCAAGCCACTTACGCTGGTATTTGTTGCTATACTGTTGAATCCGCTCAACGTGAGATAGCACAATCTCATACATCTTTAAGGGCCACAAAAGACAGGGTAGCAGACCATGTTGATAACACCAAGCCTTCACCTTTCCAGGTAGACAAGTTTTGCCAATTGATTTAAGACCCTTCAAGGCTACTTTCTTAACCTCTGTACCCCTATGATGATCAGTCAGTGGGATTAAATAAAGATGCCTGAGACTCTTTACCGGCTTTTCCTTGACTGTTGGGATCGTATCCCCCCCCAATTTTGAAATGGATCTCCCTGACAGCTCCTCCAAATAACGATAGGCTTCGACTTTTCTTTGGCTTAACCTTCATTCTCTCCCATGTGAAAAGGTTATAATACCTTTGTAGTAAACCATCAGCAGCGATTTTGGATTGGACAAGAATGGTGATGTCGTCCATAAAAGCTCTGGAAGGAGGAAGAGGCAGATGTTCATTTTTCATTACTCCTTTCGACATATTTGCTGCACCTCGTAAAATGAGTTCCATGGCCAGAACGAAAAGAAGTGGGGAAATCACACAGCCCATCATGATGCCAATCTCAAGTGCCTGCCACTTGGTGGTATAGTCTTTAACTGTAAATTTCATGAAGGCCGAATTGAAGTATTTCATTATGATTTTCCCAACCTTGCTAGGGAAGTTGAAAAAGTCGAGGGCCATTCAGATTAAGTGGTATGGAATTGAACCATATACATTGGCAAGATCAAGCCAGATCACATGTAGTTCTGTTTTGTCCCTTTTGGCTAAGAATATTGAGTTCCATATCATTTGTGAATGTTCCAGACATCCGGGAAAGCCAGGTATCTCAGCCTTCTGGGCAGATGTAGTTATATAATTATTGCTCATCAGAAAGGTTGTCATACGGCGAGCAAGAAATCAAAAAATATTTTCCCTTCTACATTTAGGAGGGATATTGGGCAAATATTTGTGATACCTCTTGACTGCATTTCCCTTGGTATCCAAATACCGTCAGCCAGACACCATTCCTGTTATACAGTACCCTTCTTCCAAACCTACTGAAGGAGGACAGTGAGTTTCCTGAGGACACATGGGCAGTTGTTATATAACTTGTATGATATCCCATTCATGCCCAGGGCACTACCTGCACGAGCCTTATGGACAAAATCTCAGACTTTCTTCAGTTTTGTCCTGCTATCATCAAACATTACTGTTGGATCTTGGGGTTTTGGTAAATCTCTTAGAGGAGGTATTGGAATACCGTTTAAATTATCTGGGTATGTCATCCTCAGGTGATTCTCGAGTTCCTCCCTATAGAACATCAATGAATAGCACTCACCTTCAAGCCAATAGTAACATGGCTGGCTCCTTGAAAAGCTAGCCAGCTAAAGCTCACCTCTTTTATTAAAGAGTGCATGAGCAGCATGTGTACAGCATGTGGATTGGCTCACTTCACGAGAATGGACCTATCCAACTCATTTGCATGAGTGGTATCCATTCATCTATTTTATCCTCAACAGAATTACTGAGGGGGGGTCTCTTTTTTTAGATACTCGATTGAGTTAACCAATATTCTACACTCCCTCTGTACATCAAGCTTGCCACTCTTTGATTCCATGAAAAGTTTTTTTTGTTAAAGCATTAGGATTTGAGTAGAATGTTCTCCAAGCCTGACACTTTTTCTTTTGATGTTTTCTTGGATTTTAAGCTCTGGAGATCACCAAAATCCTTTTTTGAATATCATTTAGGATATTCTGAAGTTCCAACCTCTCATAAATTGGAGCTTCTTTTAATCAAAGCTTCAGCAATCTCTGTTCCGATCTTAACTTTCCTTTCTGTATCTGTCGTCTAATTGGTCGTTTTCCTTCAGTTTTATCTTTTTTATGCATTACTGCACCAAAGCTCGCCAGACAAACATCATATATAACTCTGCATTATTATATAACTCTGATATTATTTGTTGATCAATGGGACCTTTAAGATGGGTGGTGAACAAAAAAGAGAGCTCCTGGTCTAAGTTTGTCCATGTAGCTATCTGATTACCCTTGGGCCACTGAGTTTTGGCTTGCTAGGAATGTCTCCAGGACGCTGTTGCTCAGCAATGGTCTCTTGAACACTGTGGGGGTGTTCCTGATTCATAAGCCCATCATTCGATTTATATTCTCCTGTTGGAGAATCACGTCATTTGCACTAGTTTGCTTTGTGAATTCATAATCCTAGCTAGCTAGCTGTTGAATTCTCTGCTGCAATCACAAATTGTAGCCAGGTACATATCCAAGTCATTTCCATTTAATCAAGTATTCTCCCTCCCTGTGACAGACACCCAAAGGGCATTTTTCTTTTGTTGTACTATTCATATATGTATGTATATATATATATATATATATATATATTATTTGGTTTTTATGGCACATCAACCTTTGTAGATTATTTAACACCAAATCCATTTTTATGCAAATAGTCAGTTCTATTTTAAACAATTCAGTTTAGCATGAGTACAGAGTTTAATTGTCAAAAAACCTTTCTATTTCAAGCTATTCAGTTTATCCAAACAGTTCTAATTCTGCTAATTCAGTTTAGTATAAGTACAGATTTTGTTTACACAGTTAAATATCAAAAGAGTTCTATATTAAACAAATCAGTTTAATGTAAGTAGAGTTTCAATGTCAAAAACATTTCCATTTCAAACAATTCAGTTTAGTATAAGCATGCAGCTTTATTATCAAAAGATATTTCTATTTCAAGCAATTCAGTTTAGCATAAGTATGCAGTTCTATTTAACCCATTGATAGAGCCCTATCAGGTGCTACCATTTCGGGCCAGAGTGGACCTGGGAGCAATGGTAATGAAGGGGTACTTTGCATTCCCCAAAGTTCCACCATCGCAGGAACCTCACCATCAGATTGCTTAGTGTCATATCCAGGACACTCGTTGGTGGAGGGGGGGTCTTACCACTCCACAGAGAAGCAGTGTATTCTACAGCCCCAGCCAACTGGGCAATGTATATATATATATATATATATTAATAACATCAAAAATAACATCAGGCCATTTGGCCCTTCTATATTCCCAGTTAGTGTTAGACTTCATTGGATTAAATCTCCTAGCCAGTTGATATGGTTTGAATCATCTTTACAACTCAACCTGCATCTTGCTCTATTCATAAGGAGGTTGTGCTCCCAATCTTTCAACAAAGAAATTTAATTCATAAATTTCAATGTTGCTGTAAGTAAGTAAAGTTGGCGACTGTAATCAACAGCGACCCGAAGGCTCCCTTTTCAATAGCTACCACACCAAGGTGTAGGGGAGGGCACTACTCATTTCCCTGGATTGCTCCACTTTACCCTTGATACGTACCTTATAATGCTGAGTGTTAAGGAAAGATGTATCAAGTACCATATTTTTAAGTCATTCATATGACTCAACCCAGGAATGAACCCCGGTCTTCTGGACCATTGGTGAACACTCTACCCACTTGACCAATGAGCCGGCTGGTGTAATGCCACATATATAGGGAACACTTCCCAACTTCTTAAAGTTAGAGTCAAACAACATGTTTCCAGAGATATTTGTAACTGCATAACATCTAGGCATTCAAAATTGCTTGATTCTACCATCTGTTATCATTGGAATGCATTAAATAGTTGTGTGGTTAATTATAATTATGTTTGTTTAGGTATCTTGCATAGAACCAGAGGACAAAATAACATTTAATTGTCCTGGATGCCCTTTACATTCTATTTTATAGGCCAACTCTGTGCAAGCAAAACCCCAAGCATTGCTTGAACGAGATTATTTTTGCTTGACTCGGGATGGTTTTTAATTTTAAATTTTTTTTCCTCTCCTCCCCTTGATCTTGCTATCATTCTCATTTTCACCCGGCTTGCGTAAAGAGTGTTTTTATAGAGTTTTGAGAGTACACACAGAATTGGAAATAGAATGTTATCAAAAAACATGGAATATTACACATGCAAGCAAACCCTGATGATGGCCTGTGAATGGTCAGAAAGTGCTTGGGACAATTTTGGTAAATTCATCCACCAATTCCTACCTGAAACCAAGACACTTATTGGGAAACTTGAAAGGATCTTTGTTGAATCACGAAACAAAATTGTAGTCAGTAGCTAGGCTAAGAGCAACGTCTTTAGCAAGGCTAAAACTAAAGTAAATCAGTCCTCAATGAAAGAGCTATTTATGGCACGTTGGGAGATTCCAATGTGCACACATTGGCCAGTCCATTCCTTGGATTGTGATTGGCTAGAACATCTCATTGGATATGTTTGTTCATAAATACCAACCCTGTCCAGTTCAAGATGTTAGTCTTGAGTATGCTGGACCTCTGGTAAGTGTTGCTGTTATTGTTGTCACTATTATTGCTGTTGTATATTGTTGCCTTCTACATCTCCCCTCCCCCCCACGGGTGGGCCGGGTTGCATGGGAGGTGTGTCTCTCTTTTATGCCTGGTTTGTTGTGTGGTAGTAATCTAGAGAGAGCTCGGGGAATCCTTGATGATCGAAGTCGTGGGGATATATGTGTGGTTTGTTGTTGGGGTCTGGTTGCTGTGTATGTGCTATTACAGGGAGACAATGGGGGATGCATGACTGTAGCATTAGTTGACGGGATTGTTGGTCCTAGTGTCGCACTTGGTATTGGGGTTGGTGTAGGCTTGAGCTTGCACTTTTTGAGGAAGCGACGGTTCCTAAGTGTGATTCTTCCGGAGCCATCAACCCTGATTTTGTATTGACGCTCAGGTAGAGCGGAGATTATTTTTCCTGTGGTGTTCCACTGGTGATTAAGTGGGTTTTGAATGGTCACTGTGTCACCGGCTTGTAATGGGCATAGGTTCTGAGTATGTCTGTTGTATTTTTCTACCAACTTAGCATTGCGTTTATGAAGAATTTCTTCGCGGCGTTGCGCTGCCGCTATCCATTCAGGATGTGGTTTGTAGAGGAATGGTTGCGAAGGGATGGAATCCCGGAGCCGGCGGTGAAGTAGTAGTTGTGCCGGTGATAGGCCAATACCTTGAATTGGGGTATTTCTGTACTGCAAGATGGCTCGAGCGGCCTTGTCATTGTCCAGGGAACCTTGAGCGTCTGTGTTTCCGTTGACTATCCTCTTTGCAGTTTTTACTGCTAGCTCTGCACAGCCATTGGACTGGGGATATGCGACCGAGGATCATCTGTGCTTTACGCCCCATGTCTGAAGGAATTCCTGGAATGCAGTAGAGGTGAATGGTTGGCCACCATCTGTACTGATTTCCTCTGGAGTGCCATACGTTTGAAATAGTTGTTGACAGATGGACATTAATTTTGATGTTGTGGCATGGCATGGCCTGGTTTCAGATGATATAATATGAGCCAGCCAGTCAATCTGTCTGCGCAGGCAAGGTACGTAATGTGCCCAACGTGGAATATGTCCATCACTATTTGTTGGAATGGCCATTCTGGGGATGGTGTCATGGTGATGGGTTCTCGTGGTTGGCTAGGGGCGATGGTCGTACAAATCGAGCAATTCGCTCTAAAGTTTCGTATTGAGGCGTTCATTCCCGGCCAATAAACAGAGTCATTAGCTCGAGCTTTCATTCCATCTACACCTTGGTGGGCTGAGTGTAGGCAGTGCAATATTTTCTTTCTTAAGGGCTTTGGTATTACGATTCTTCTGTCCATTAATACTAGCCCTCTGTCATTGCTAAGTCGGTGTCGCACCTCCCAGAAATCACGGATGTCAGGTTCTGCGAGGTTGCGTTTGGGTGAGAATCCCTGGTTAATCGCATTTATCAGGGTTGTATAGGTCTTGTCATTTCGACCCGATGCCCGAATGTGGTCAGGGGTTATAACAGTGGTGTTGTTATCAATGTTTACTGCAGCTTGAATGGCAGCTAATTCCATTGCAACATCTCTGCTGTTAGAAAGGTGGATATCTTTGTGGGATGGGTTTGTGGGACATATGCTAATGAGCGATTCTACTGTAGCAACTGGGTTGCGGGAAATGGCATCAGCACCCCTGTGCCACTGGGCAATGTTGAATTGTGAAGTGATATCTTAGGCACTTCTCTTTAAGTCTGAAGAGGTGTGGGTTGTTTATTTTGCCAAGGTCCCTGTCACCAAATATTCCCGTAAGTGGTTGATGGTCGGTTACTACTATCACATTTGGGCAGCCTATGATGAATAGGCGGCATTTGTCCAATGACCAGGCGATAGCGGCTGCTTCGCCCTCGATGGGTGCATATCGGCGCTCTGCGTCAGTGCAGAATCTGCTGCCGGCAAATACAATGTGCCACCCATCAGAACAACACACTGGGGATTTCTCAGTGGGGCATGTGCAGTGCTTCTGTAACAGTAGAAAGCCCATTCCATCCTTGCTCCATTCAGGTGCTAAGCAGGTTGTTCTGTTTATATCAAAGGTGGTAACTCCTTTTTTTACTAACCCCACTATGACCTGTTTAGATTGCTGAAATGCTTTTTCGAGACTTTCATTCCAAACGAAGTTGGAGTTTTTTTTTACAAGTTCTCGGAGTGGTAGCATTATAGGGCTTAATGAGTATGCCCATGCTACTTGGTTGACAAGCCCAAACCAGGACCTTGCATCTGTAATGTTTTTAGGGCTTGGGAAGCTGGAAATTGCATTCAGCAAGTTGTGAGAAGGGGTTACTCCTGTTGGTGTTATTTGGAGGCCTCCGAATTGGACTACATCTTGGCAGAACTGGAATTTATCTTTGTTGATGACTATTCCATTCGTCTCGCATAGTGATAAATAGTCTAGGGTATGGTAGAAGGCGTCTTTTATGGTCTTGTCATAAAGGAGGGTGTCATCAACAACTTTTATTTTGCGTGGGATGTCTTTAATTATCTCATCGTACCTTCGTGTATAGGCGTCACCCGAAGCTACATACCCTTGGGGCATTCTGAGATACACGAAACGACCCCATTCTGTGATGAAGGTCATGAGAGGTTGAGATTCTTCATCTAGGGGTATTGAATGATAGCCATCCACCGCGTCCAGGACAGTTTTCTTTGTGTTTGGTGGTACCTGGAGTGAGAGTTGGAATGGGGAGCTAGTGTGGTGTCTCCCGCTTGCATTGGGAATTTAAATGTTGGTAGTCTACTGTTCTCCTTGGTTTCCTGTTTTTTTTAGCGGTGATTACCATGGTGCTACACCAATCTGTAGGGGTACCAATAGGTACGGGACTGATGATGCCTCTTTTGACATCTTCCCAAAGGGCTTCCTTTACTTGCTCTTTGTAGTGATATGGTACTGGAATTGGGTTGTGTCTAGCTTTGGGGGTTGAGCCTTCTCTTAGGTGAATGTGGGCTGGAGGGCCAGACATAGCTGGAAATTTCCCGCTGCTGTTGAATACCGTGTTGGCAAATCTTTCCAACAGCCATTTCTTTAGTTTCTGCACGTTTTCGCTGGTTGGTGAGAATGGAGGAATTCTAGGGTAGTTGGAATTTGTTTTTGTTTTTTGTTTTTCTGAGAGGTCTTCTTCAGAAAGACGTGGTTTCGAATGTACAGCATCGCATCTTATTGGATCAATGAGCGAGGGTGGTGATATCATGGGCCTAGGAAAGCAAGGGGGCAGTATACCCACATCGATGCATGCATCTTTGCTGAAATATAGTATCTGTACATTTCTGCATATATATAGTGCCTGCTTTGTGGTCTTTTCTCCAACTTTGAAGCCGACGGGTAGCCAGCCCTGGCATGTCAAGGAGAATCCTCCAACCGTGTGCACCTTCTTGCTTGAGGGGACCAAGTTTTTCTCTGATATTCCTATGTGTCTCAGGTGCTTTGTCCCGCCGAGGCATATTGTTGCACCACTGTCTGGGTAGATCCTTAGTTTGGTAGGACGAGAGGAGGGAATGTCCCTGGCCTGTCTTAGATCCGGACACGGAGAGAATGGGATAAGTGTTGCTTCCACTTCCTCGCGGCTGCTATTGTTGCCCGGTCTATAGGTGTTGGTTGCCGGGTCGAATATCATGTGGGCAATGAGAGCATCCATGACGGCTTCCTCGTCTTCTGAACTCCATATGGCTCCTTGTCTTATTCTGCCCTTTGATTGACAGACCCCTTCAAAGTGATTCTGTTTGCTACATGCTCTGCATTTTTGACCCCACGCAGGACACATTCGTGATCGGTCGCCTGACCCAGTTTTACCATGCTGGAAACTACCGCAACCCCTACATGCATTGCGTCGGGGCGGTATTTCCATCATGTTCCTTCTGCAGTTATTGGTGGCACTTGGTCGGATCGTGTTTTGAGCCCATTTTTGTCGGCGATATGCCGACATCTGAAGTCTCGTTATGTCTGAGATGCCGGACATTTTGTTTTGGTCCCGCAGTGCCATCTCAAATGCTTGGGCGTGGCTCAGATTTTGTTCTAGGGTCTCCAGCGATCCTGCTTTAGCCAACAAGTCTGCTTGTAGAGCATCGTTGGCTATACCCCGAATGAACTGATCCTTGACGTATATGCTGGACAAATCATGGTCACAGTTGGGGCATATAAAGTTGCAATCCCTTGCTCCTGACTTCAGTCAGCCAACTTTAGTATGATGAGTACGTCTCCCATGCTTTTTATACCCAGCTCCTTGAGCATCGTCCGGTCCAGCATATAAAAAATATATAAACATATAAACATATAAAAATATATAAACAGAATGTGTCTTTATCACTTAATCAAACATGCTTAAATGAAAAACTGTTGCCTAACTATTCGTATATATATATATATATATATATATATATATATTCATATGTCAAAAATGTGTATATATATATATATATATATATATGTATGTATGTATGAAATATATATATATATATTTCAAATTTAATACTAAATCTTATAAACAAAAATTTGGTCTCCCTGTGGGAAACCCACTTTGTGGTGTTTTAGCCTGTCTATTCAAATTTTTTTTAGAATCTGGCCCTTTGAAATATAGATTACCCATTACATTTTCATAATAATATCAATATTTCAGATTTATTGATGACATCATTATTTTCCTACCTCAAAACAAAAATCAAAAATATTGCAGAAAAATTAACATGAATTTTACCTAAGCAAACAATACCATACCTTTCTTAGACATTCTATTAATTAAATTCCAAAATAATTCAAATTTTAAAGTCTACCATAAACACACTAACAAAAATAATTATATACATTTTTACTCTCATCATAAGAACAAGACAGGCCCCATAATTGGTTTTTATTTATGAACACATAGAATATGTAGTCCACAATATCTAGATGATGAATTTAAATATATGGAACATTCACTTAAAAGCTTAAAATACCCTAAATTTTTTTATACTAAATGCCAGAAAAAAAGCTTTTAACATACACTCATCAAGTAAACATTTTTAAAAAAACATGCCCACTATTCCTATTATCCACAGGCCCATCTCTCTACCCACTAACATGTGTAACAAATCTTTTTGACAAATTAACTAAATTAGGAATACCAATTATACAGTCCACTTTACAAATCATAAAAAAATCTTGCTAACATCTCTAAATGCACTAACAACATCTCATGCAGGCATATACTCCATTCCATGTAATGATTGTGATAAAAATTACATTGGCAAAACCCAACGTAACTTAGACAGTAGAATTTACCCACAAAAACATTCAATTTCATGAAATGATGACCAAAATGCCCTTTTCTCCCAGGTTAGATTACAATTCTTCTCAGGTCACTTTAATTAAACAGATCCATTGTAGAATATCTTGTCAATTGTTAGAATCAGCAATCACCTCTCATTCAAATAACACCATTAAACAAGGCTCTGGATTTTTTTGTATTTTACCCTACTTGGCAGATATTATTTTACGGGAGAATAATATCGAAACTGACAATGGATAAGAATAAATTTTCATTATAAAAACTAAGACATTTATTTCTCTATCATACTTCTTGATGAATTTTCATTTAGATATTTTGTTCTGATGGCTAAATTTTGATGAAATTTGATACTCTTGACACTAGCTGTAACTAATCTTTTGTTTGTTTACCCATTGTTCAGATTGTTTAAAAAATGTACCATATTTGTATCCAATGATCCTGCTGTCACCATTTCTTTGACACTCGGATTTGTATTTCTATCTTTCTTTTTCTGTGTCTCATTGTTTTAGTCCCTCCCTCTTGTTTATCTACTCCCTCTTATTACTATATGCTTGAAAATAAGCACAATTCTGAAGAAGTCTTTTGATGAAATAAAGACAAAATATCAATAATTTGAATTTGTTTGTGTTTAGTTTATCCACTTTTCCATTATTTTTTTTTCACATCTTGTCAGATTTTTCCAATCTAATATTTTCTCCATATATATATATATATATATATATATATATACAAAATTTAAATTTAAGGAATGTATAGGCGGGAGGGACAAGAAATAAGACGAGAAAAAAAAGGAAAAGGAAAAGGATTTTTTCCCACAAATTAAACCTCAGAAGCCATGGGAAGCAGCATGGTGGACATGAAATAAGATGGATGAACCTAGCAACAAAACTGCTGTACAGACGAACCCCACAGGTCAACGGCCAGGATCAAATAGTTCAGTTGTGGAACTACTGCTACTCTTCTTTTAGGGTGGTGTCTATTGAAGAGGTTAAAATATAGCCATCAAAAGATTACCATGACTCTCACTCAAACCAAATGTCTAACCACATCACCCTTTGTGCAGGTAAAAAAGGGCACATTCTGCTGAGGTTGGAGCTCTGGCTTCAGTATCAAAAAATCAGCTGCAGAACTCAAGTAAAAATAAAAATTACTTTAATGTAAAAGCACAATACAAATAGTGACATTTAATGTTAAAACTTTTAACAGAATAGGCCAACAACCAGAGCTGACAGCATTTGCAAGAGATCATAACATAGACATAGTATGTGTACAAGAACACCATTATAGATACCATAATAGTAAAGAAGATATACACAGTGGAAAGATGGAGCAAGTCTACCAAGGGAGACCGTTACAGCCATAAATGCTACATAGAGTCCTTTGTTCTGCTACCTACATTTCTCATGGAACTGTCTGAGGACAAACACCATGTCGGTAGTGCCTCTGTTGGCTCTGAACCCATACTGGGTTTCTGGTAGATGGTCTTCAGCGATGGTGGGTACCAATCTGTTTAGGAGCACACGAGCAAGGATTTTTCCTGCAGTGGAGAGCAGAGTGATCCCTCGATAGTTGCAGCAATCTGACTTTTCCCCCTTGTTTTTGTACAAGGTGACGATGACTGCATTGCGGAGATCACTGATGAATTTGCCCTGCTCCCAACAACAGACAAGGAGTTTGTCAAACTTACTGTGTAATGCTGGTCTTCCTTCTTTCCAGAGCTTTCGTAGACCTGCTGTCTTGCCACTCCTCAACTGCTCTATGGCTTTGGTAATTTCTTGAATGCTTGTGGGGAGTTGGGTTGAACTGCTGGGTCCTGAACAACACAGTCAGTGCTAAAGAGGGATTGAAAGTGCTCAAACCAACGACTCAGAATGGAAGCCTTATCTGTAAAATGCACTTGCCCATCTGCACTGCGCAAGGGACTCTGGACCCAGTGAGTCGGGCCATAAGCTTCTGTAATTACTTAGGTCTGCGTATTGCTGAGTTCTCTTTGCAAGATTGGTCCACCACTCATTTTGGATCTATCGAAGTTTGCACTGGAGGATGCTGCAAATGAGACGGAAGGCAGCCCTCCTCACAGGACATGATGGCTGAGCCAGGTGGGCTTGGTGGGATAATCTCTTCTTCACTAGCAATTCCTGAATCTCTTGGTTTTTCTCATCAAACCAGTCTTTGTTCTTTTTGGTGGTAACCCCCAGAACCTCTTCAGATGTCTGCAGTATGAACCTAGTGTATTTGAGGAGAAGTGTCTTCTGGGCAGTCACTGTTTTCAAACTTGGACTGTAGGCCTACCTGAAAGTCAGCTTTCATTTCAGCTGACTGTAGTTTGTTCAGATTGAACTTTTTCTTGGGGGTACATCCCTTTCTTAGTTTAGGTTTGAAGTTCAACCTAATTTTGCTGCAGATTAGGCGATGGTTATTGTGGCATTCAGCGTTAGGCATCACTTTGGTGTGAATGACGTCCTCAAGGTCATGCTTGTGCATAAGGACATAGTCAGTGAGGTGCCAATGTTTGGATCAAGGATGCATCCAGGTTGTTTTAAGATTGTCCTTTTGTTGGAAGATGGCGTTGATGATGACAAGTTGCTGCTCAGTGCAAAGCTCCAGCAGCAAGTGCCTATTGTTGTTGCAGTTACCAATGCCGTGTCTGCCAAATACTCCTTTCCAGGCATCTGCATCTTGGCCCACTCTAGCATTGCAATTACCAAGGATTATTACCTTGTTGTCTGCATGGGTGCTTTGGTGACAGCTGTGGAGCTCCAAGTAGAACTTGTCTTTTTCTGCAGGTTTAGCTCGAGGAGTTGGAGTGTACACACTGAAAAGCATAGCATATCGCTTATTTTTCAGAAGAATGCAATAGGAATGACCAGTTGGCAGATTTTCCAGTCTGGAGGCGATGGAGGTGCTGGCCATGAAACCGACGCCTGAAAAGTACCTCTCTGTCGTAGGTTTCCTTGACCAGAAAAGGGTGTATCTGGCGCCATGCTCTTGGAGGCTACCTTCTCCTGGGAAACAGACCTCGCTAAGAGCATCAATGTCGTCATTTAACCTGGAAAGTTTATGTGCAACAGAGCTGACCGACGTTCAGGTCGGTTGCTGTGAGCTACGTCAAGCATGGTTCTGACATCCCAGCATGCAACTTTTAGTATTTTTGCACTCTTGGAGTTTGGTGCATACCTTCCTTGTTTTAATGTTTTGGGACCGCTTGAAAAGATGCCCGTTGACCGCAGCAAGCCAACTGGGGGATGAGAGACAAGCTTCAGTTAGGCCACCTTTTCTAGGCTCCTCTCTTTATGGAGCAAGTTGTGCTGTTCCTAAAGAGGGCTGCTTGGTCATCCAGGGTGCTTCCGGCTGATGCTGTCATCTCAGGTCAACATCAGATGACCAATATCTATGCAGTATTGGGACTGTAGCCTCCAGTGACATCTTTCACCTGCTGTTTCGCCCTTTTTCCATTGCTATAGGGCTTGGAAATATTGGTGACATCGTGGAAGTGAACTTGGCCTTTCAGCCAGCACAGTGAAGTTTTTAGGTAGAGTGCAGTGTGCGCAGTTCTAGCTCCACCCTTTACACCTGTGGTTCATCTGTCACTGGTAGCTAGGACGGTAACACCAGGATCCTTGGGTCGTAGGTTTTATGTCACACTGTCCTTGTACTAGATGGATTGCCTGCCAATGCTGTCAAGCTCCATCTGCTCCTGGTATTTAATAGCTATTTGACCCATAGCTGGCTCCCTAAACAGATATTATCACCACTTGGATAGGGTGAACCTGTGAGAAATGGTAATTAAGGAATCCCTCCACTCTCCCCCAAACTCTGGAACTCCCGAATCAGAGCCTTACCACTGGTTGCAGTTAAAGTCTTACCCTGGAATCAACAGAATTAGTTCCACTTTAACTGGAGTCATAGAGACAGTGCATGAACAAATTCAACAAAACTGCAAGACAAGGATACCTCAGGTGGTTTTGATATGTGCTTGAATACCAACCCAAGTATTTCTACGTCCATGTGTAATGTGCTAGATGGTCGTTAAGCAAGAAGCTTCCTCTGGCCTTTGACAGGTTTTGTTTTTCATCTTGCTGGGTGTCTAGCCACCCTCCTCAACAGACTCGGTGGGAGTACCGGTTTAGTCGCCAATGACCCGAATATGAAACAGGCAGTACAGGATTACATAGTACCCGTAGTACTTTGAATGTTAAAGAAATTAGAACAGTTTATTTTTTCTTAACTGATTTAACCGTAATCATATTTCACATTTCAAACACAGTACAATCACGAAAGATAACATGAAAAAAAAAAAAAAAGAATATACCTATCACTTGGTGAACTATTTATTTATTCAATAATACATTTTGACATAATGAAACGTCCACTTTGAATCCAAAATAAACAGTAATAAACTCAAGCAACACTTACAGATCTTCCGTATGAATTTCAAATCAAGTTATTAAATAATAGATGAATAAAACTATATTTAATGAATTTATAACGCTAAAGATAATTATATTAATGAATTAAATTTGAGTGATTTGTATTAGAAAAAAAAGAAAGAAAAGAAACTACATTAAATTTATACATTAAATATTAAAATTATACTTTTTGAATGTTAAAATATATCAAATACAACAAATCTATACTATATTCATAAGATAAGGCATTAAAATTAAAATCAAAACTATTAATTACCATATTTTCCTTTAATATTTACTTAAAAAAACATACGATGCATATTTACGTTAAAAACTGTTAGATTAAAATAAAAAAATCCATTTTACAGAGCTTTAAAAAAACACATCATACTTCTCTGAAGAGATGCCTGAACTTGTATATATTAAATATATACTGTATAATGTAAATAACATAATCTATATATGCATTGTTTATATTTGTATTTGTTATATTATATAATCCAGGGGACAGGGGTTTAATCCCAGGTTGAGTCATAACAAAGACTCAAAAAATGGTTCTTGATTTTGCACTGCTTAACACTCAGCATTATAAGGTAAGGATCAAGGATAAAGTGGAGCAATCCAGGGAATGAAGTAGCGCCCGTCTCTACACCTTGGTGTAGTAGCTATTGAAAAGGGAGCATTCAGGTCACCCTCAACTATGGTCACCAACTTTACTTATATATGTGTAGATGGGCAGCAGTCTTTCATTTAAACATAATAAAGACACATTTTGTCTATATAATTTTATTAAGATCCTTTCAAGTTTCCTGATAAATGCCTTGGTTTCAGTTTGGAATTGGTGGATGAATTCACCAAAATTGTTCTGAGTGTTTACGGACCTTTCATAGGCTATCATCAGGGGTTTCTTGCATGTATAAAAAGTGTTTCTTAAAGAGTTTTTGAAAGAGTTTTGTTTATGTTTTTTATAACATAACAAAATTACGTAAACACAAAGTGGGATAAAATTGAGTTGCTGATGAATTTAAAAAACAGAACTCTCTTAACGGAAATTGAATATTACCAAGAAATATGAAAAAAACTAAAGGCATTTCAAAACATTGTCCCTATTTTCAAAATTAATTCTTTTGGTTTTCTGCTTTTTTGTTTTTATATGTAGGGCTTGTAGGATTTGTAGTCATAGCTTATTCATTTTGTGTGCTATTATAGTCATGTTTTCAATGAGAATTTTTCAAAATTTTGATTTGGGAATAAAATGGGTTTTAAGATGTAAGGAGCAAGAATCATTAAGGTGCATCGTATGCCATCTAGAAAAAGTTGTAGTGGTAAGTCCAACATACGCATTATTTTCTTTGGAGACACAGTCTCCCAAGGGACATTTGAACATATATATGGCATTTATCCCATCAAGAAGTTCAGTGGAGGGGGAAGAATTAATGGAAATAATTAGGTTGGAGGTTTTAAATTTGTTGTAATAAATGATAAATCTTCCTTTTTGGTTGGATCAGTAGCGAGAATATTTTTTGGGATAAGGTTTTTAGTGTATATTCATCTATCTTATAATTGATGAAACTGTCTCAGGGTAACCACTCCCATGGACGCCAGAAAAAGCGCTTCAAAGATACACTGAAGGTTTCCATAAAATCTTTCAGTATCACCCCTAATAGTCTAGAATATCTGGCACAGGACAGAGACAAGTGGCGTAAAGTTGTGAAACATAGGGTGAATGTCTGTGAAGCAAGAAAGAACACAATGACTGAGCAGCACAGGAAGCTTAGAAGAGGCACTACCACATCAGCCTCTGCTACAACCATTCCTTGATCTCACTGCCCAAAACTCATCCACACACTGATTGGCCTCCTTAACCATCTGCACATTCACGGATCCCGTCCTCAATCATAGTTTGTTTAGATGGTCCATATCAACTACCATGATTAAAGAAGAAGATGTTTTATCATTTATTTTTATTGTATCATACATCATATATATGAATTTATGTATATCATATTACATATTTATCATATATAATATGTTACATATGATATTATTCAAGATTAATTTTGGAATTATGTTATATATGATATTATTTATTATTTAAATATAATATTATACATATTTTTTATATTATATATAAACATTATATTTATATATATATAATTGCCCAGTCAGCTGGGGCTGTAGAATACACTGACTGCTTCTCTGCTGAGGGGTAAGACCCCCGCCACAACGAGTGTCCTGGGTATGACACTAAACAATCTGATGGTGAGGCTGCAGAGCAGCCCTTCATTGCCATTGCTCCCAGGTTCACTCTAGCTTGAAATGGTAGCACCTGATAGGGCCCTATCTATGGGTTGAATAGAACTAAACTGCATACTTATGCTAAACAGAATTGTTTGGATTAGAATTATTTGACTAAACTGAATAGCTTGAAATAGAAATTTTTTTGACAATTAAACTGTGTACTTATATTTAAACTGCGTACTTATACTAAACTGAATTGTTTAATATAGAACTTTTTTTCATTTAACTGTGTGTAAACAAAATCTATACTTATACTAAACTGAATTGTTTGTATTAGAACTGTTTGACTAAACTGAACTACTTGAAATAGAACTGTTTTTAACATTGAAACTGTACTGATGCTAAACTGAATTGTTTGAAATAGAACTGTTTTGACGTTTAACTGTGTGGAGAAAATCTCTACTTATACTAAACTAAATTGTTTGAATTAGCATTGTTTGACTAAACTGAATTGCTAGAAATAGAAATGATTTTGACAATTAAATTGTGAACTTATGCTAAACTGAATTGTTTGAAATAGAACTATTTGTATAAAAATGGATTTGGCATTAAATAACCTACAAAGGTTGATATGCCATAAAATGCAACCAACCAAATATATATATTTTAATGATGAGTTATACAATATCTTTAATGATCTTATACTCACATACTCACATACATACATACATACATACATACATTTATATTATTTTGTATCATTATATTTCATTATATTATATCATACAGATTTGATTATATTTTTTCATATATTATATTTTATATGTATATAGCATATTTGTATATATTTCTTATGTATATATAGTAAATATAAATTCTATACATATACATTTATTTATGTTTATATGTGTATATGTATGTATATATGCACACTGGGTTTCAATCCTAGTTTGAGTTGTACCAAAGACTCAAAAAATGGTACATGATGTCTCCTTTTATTATAAGGTAGAGATCAAGAGTAAGTGAAGCAATCCAAGGAAAAGAATAGTGCTCTCCTCTAGACATTGGTGTAGTAGCTTTTGAAAAGGGAGCTTTCGGACTGCCCTCAACTCTGGCTGGCCACCAGCAATATATGTATATATGTGCTAGTAGCATTACATTAACTCAAGCTTTTCTAACAGAATATGGACCTTTCTCACTTATTTTTCACGCAAAAACAGGCTAGCTTGCCAAAATGCTAAATTTTAAAAAATGGTGGGTAATCTATGGACCTAAACTCTAAAACATTGCCTGATTGTATAAAAATAAATGGATAAATAGTTTTTTGAACTTTGAGGTATCTTTTTTATTTGGAGGTGTATCTTCTGATCACTGATTCATCTTTATAAAGATTTGCCTAATTCTACTCTGAAGTGAGACTCATACAGTTAAAGTTTCACTAATGACTGAATCTTACACATTAATAATGTTATTAGAAGTCATATGGTAACTGTAAGAAACAAGTTTGATTTTCTTCAGGAGATATCTGAAAGACATACTCTGAATGATGAATATGAAAATTTTAACTGCCTATATAGAAGCAGGACCCAGAGAGAACTAACATATACCAAAAAGATTAAATAGAATACATTCAAGGTCAAATCAATTAGATAAGAAATTCAGTAGAAGATAGTCAATCACAAATAGCATGAGTAAAAGGAAGTGTACGTTGAGAGCAAAATTAAAAGCTGCCAGCCAAAAACAAATATAGAAGTGAAAAGAAAATTTCAAGAATACTGACAAAAGTTAAAAGCAGAAAATCTGCAGGCCTCAATGAAATACCTCCTGAAGTATGGAAGACAAGGAAATTTGATGACTGACGTCTTTAATTGTGAAATACTGTCTTTAAACAATATACAATTGAGAAATGGACAAAAGGCAACATCCTTCCCTATGAAAAGTGACCTCAGAATCACCCAGAACTATGGAGGCATAACTCATACTTCTATAGCTGCTGATGATGTTTATAATGCTTTCACTTATATTAAACCAGAAAGCAAGAAAATACTCAGTAAAATCAGAACAGTTTTCAGAGAAATTGGTCCACAACTTCACTGACTGATTATTTACTGAATCATCATAGGAGTATATTAAATAATCTCAGGATTACATTGTTCATAAAAGCATTTGATTCCATACACTGAAGGAAGATGAAGCAAATACTACAAGAATATGGTCTCCCCAAAGAAACTGTTACAGCTATAATGATGCTTTATAGAAACATAAAAGTAATGGTTTACTCACCGGACAATTATGCAGACTTCTTAAATTTTATTGCTGGAGTTTTGCTAGGAGATACATTAGCATCATATTTCTTTATAATCTGCCTAGACAACATACTTTGAACATTGATAGATATAATAAAAGGAAATGGCTTTACAAGCAAGAAGCAGACAATATCTTGCTGAAATTATAACAGATGCAGACTACACAGATGATCTTGTGCTTCTTCCAAATACACCTGCCCAAGCTGAATCTCTTCTGCATGGCCTAAAGGAAACAGCAGGTGGCATTAACTACTATGTGAAACATTACACATGTTTTAAATGACAAGGAGTTATCTCCATTCTTAGTGGTAGGCTTCTAAAATTAATGGACAAGTTCACATACTTTGGCAGCAATATCTCATCTACTGAAAGTGATATCAACATATGCCTAGCAAAGGTGTGGACAATTATTGTCAGGCTATCAATCATATTGAAGTCTGATATATCCAAAAAAATTTAATAGGATTTTTTCCAAGCTGTGGCTCTGACAATACTACTTGACTAAATAAATGTTATGGAGAATAAGTTAGATGGGAACTACATATGAATGCTATGTACTATTTTGAACAAAACAGTAACAGTACATCCACTTATTTCCCATCTCAAAAATCTTCCAAGATAAACAAGATGTGGGAGGGACATTACTGGCAAAGCAAGGATGAACACATGTGATGTTCTATAGACACCTGCACATGGACATCCCAGTATTGGCTAACCAGTAAGAACTAACTTACATAAACTCTTTGCAGACACTAGATTTAGTTAGGAAGGCCTTCCCAAAGCAATGGAAAACTAGGACATATGGAGAGAGAGAGAATCAAGGAAATCTGTGCTGTCTGTGCAACATGATGATGATGATATATATATATATATATATATATATATAATATTGGTCTAGTTAGTAGAGTGTTTGCCAATGGCCTAGAAGATCTGTGTTCAATCCCAATTCAAGTCATACCAAAGACTCAAAAAATGGTATTTGATGTTGTGTTGCTTCACACTCAGCATTATGAGGTATGAATCACAGTTAAGTGGAGCAATCCAGGGAAAGGAGTAGTGCTCTTTCTTACACCTTGATGTAGTAGCTATGGTCATCAACTTTACTTATAAATGTAGTATTATTTGGTCCAGTTAAACCGGAGTTGGAAGTAATTCCATCAAGACAAAAAACCATTCAACAGTGAACATTTAAATTTTCCTGTTTTTTCTTAAAGATATATATATATATATATATATATATATATAGCAACAGTGTTGGTTGTCACTAATTCACTTAATGGGTTTGTGGCGAACCAAGTGTGATATAATATATATATATATATATATATATATGCAAATAATATATATTTGAACAAATTTTGGAAGCAGCTCTTTACAAAACAGTAATTGCATAGCCTCTTAACTCCCATTTCAGAAATCATCCAAATAGGACATATTTTTGAGATGTGTGTATATAAGATATATAAAGATATGTTTTGATAAATGCCTCTTTCAGAAAAATGTTTTAATTTTTTTCTATAGGTGAGAAACCCTACGTCTGCAACTGGGAAGGATGCACTTGGCGCTTTGCCAGATCTGATGAGTTGACACGCCATTACCGAAAACACACAGGTGATAAACCATTCAAATGTCAAGTGTGTGAACGAGCTTTTTCCAGATCAGATCACCTGTCCTTGCACATGAAACGTCATTAATTACATGTAAGGAAGCTTTTATATATTTACATACATATCTCTGTGTGTGTGTGTGTGTGTGTGTGTGTGTGTGTGTGTGTTTACTCAACCCCTCTACTTAAGTAGGACATGACACAAGTTCAATTTTTTAAGCAGAGTTTAACAGGTTTTCCTTTTACTAAACCATTTGGTATACCAAGGTTAAAGAGCCCAGTCTACTCTAGTAATTACCATAGCTGGAGGGAGCATAGTTATATTCATACCTTTCCCAAAAGCATGAGCACAAACGTGAAATGCAAACAGCCTCATCAAGGATTTGAACTTGGGTGACCATGAATCTTTTCCCCCTAATTGTTAATTAGTTCACTATGAAATTAAACCAAAAGCGGACATACAATGTAGGAATCAAGTTTAGAATTATACTCATGCTATAAATCAACCCCCCATGCTAAAAAATGCTCTGGGGTCACATTAATAACCCTTAGAAAAACTTTAACTGTCAATAAATATCACTATGATAGACCAACAAAAAAGATATTTTATGAATGGTGTTTTTTTTTTCATTTACTTTGTTTTATCTTTTCACTTCTGAATTATTTGTTTACAATGAAATTTATTTTATTCATCTATTTATTTATGCTAAGTCACCCTAAACAAGTTGAGTTGACCACAAAATGATAAATAGAGGTTAGCAATAAGAATGTTTTAAACAATGCCATTCAAAAGCATTTTAGATATTTTTTTTTTCAAATTTCTCACCATTAAACTATACTAGAGCAAACCAGCATAAAGATTTCAGTGAATTAATGGAAGATCAAGTAAGTCTGATTTTATTAATTGAGAACATATAGTTGTCTAAATTTCTGAGACGAAGCTTGATGGTTTTTATCATTAAGGGTTTTCAGACTATTGTCTTCATCTTTATTGTTTATTTCCACAACATTTCGGCTGATATGTCCTCTGGCCTTCTTCAGGTGTTTGTTGAACTCACGGAACTTCAAACTACATCCTTTATTGAATTCATTAGGGTCACTTGTTCTGATTCTGTTAGCCATCATAACCAGGTACAAGTGTTAAGTATTCCTGTATTGTTACTCACCTGCTGTCGGGATTGAACCTGCAACCTCCAGATGATTGTCTCCTTAGATTGTTATAGGCATTGGTTCCCTAAGCTTCTAAGGAGACAATCATCAATCCTATCTGCAGGCGAGTAACAATACAGGAATACTTAACACTTGTACCTGGTTATGGCTAACGGAATCAAAACAAGTGACTTCCGTGGATTCAATAAAGGATGTAGTTCAAAGTTCTGTGATGGTTCCCGAGTTCGAAAAACACCTGAAGAAGGCCGTAGGACATATTGGCCAAAACGTTGTGGAAATAAACATAAAGATGAAGACAATAATCCAAAAACCCTTAATGATGAGAACATATATTTCATTTTTTTTTCTATTGATTAAGGTTGGTTGGGTTTTTTTATGCTAAAGTCAGTTTAACAATTATGGTCTCCAATTATAAATGGTGCAAAAATATATCTTTACAATCATGTTTTAAGAGTTAGTGTATCAGTGAAATTCAAGACACCATCTTGAAGAATTACCTTAAACAGATGTATTTCACCCATAGATATGACTCTAACAAATGCTACTACGTTGAGTCAGAGTACACCTGGGAGTAATAGCTATGAAAGACAACATAGTTGAAACCCAAACTAAGACAGATATAACATTGAACAACTGGAAAATTCATCTGATATTTGAAATATTTAGAAACAACAGATGGTGCTTGCTAGAAACAGCAAAACAAGTTCTCACTGAAAATTCTTGACTTGATAGAAATAATGAATGCTGCTCATCTTCCATAAAAGTTGTGTTCTACACAACATGTTAAAACTAGTTATAACCACAAGAAACAAAATTTACTTTAGAGTGTAAAAACAATATCTGTCCAAGATGACAACAGTGTCTCTAATTTTTTATTTATAGAAACAGTAAAAAGATCAACTAAGGGCAAGTGTACACAACCCAACACATTGGGTCACTCAAGGCAAAGGACTCAACTCTAATATCAGAGTTCATACTTACAAGGTGCAATGAGTAAATTGTCACCAATTTAAATAATTGTTAACTGTGAGAAATTTTCTCTGACTACATGACCCCTAACATCTGGCCACCTAACTCCCTAGATTGCAAATCCCTTGATTATTATGTGTAGGGTGCAGTTAAGTGAGTGACCAACAAAACTTCATGTAACACCAAAGATGAACTTAAGGCAAGGATAATGGCAACATTTACCAATTTAAACAGAAGACCATTGGAAAGGCGTGCAGAAGATTTCAAAGTCATCTAGTGGAAACCAGTAGCAATTTCTTTGAAGAAATTTAATCTGTTGTATTTTAGGATATTTTTCAGTGTAATTTTCATTTTTGTGTAATTTAGACAACAGTTTACCCATTGTTAACTGGGCCATTGATGTAATGAGTAAAATGTTCGCTAATGGTCTGGGAGACCGGGGTTCAATCTCAGGTCAAATCATATCAAAGACAAAAAAATGGTACTTGATGTCACCTTGCTTAACATTCAGCATTATAAGGTAAGGATCAAGGGTAAAGTGGAGCAATCCAGGGAAAGGAGTAGCACCCTCCCCTACTCCTTGGTGTAGTAGCTATTGAAAAGGGAGCCTTCAGATCACCCTCAACTAAGGTCGCCAACTTTACTTACTTATTCAGTATAATATCCAATCTTACTTCAAAATACAGTTAATCATTTATCTTGATTGGTGGTCTGTGTATACAACCAGATGTATGAATTGGAGATATTGTCCTACCAGTTTTTACAGGAGCATCTACAGCATCATCAACATGGGTATTGTCTAATATTTTGATTTCTCCAGGAACAATAAGCATTGGATTATCCACTTTAAACATTAAGAGTTCCTTCCTCTGCAAACCGGAATAGAAGATTCAAAAGTTTGTCAACATGTTTCCTATCAAACCTTCTCCTGTGTCTACTTCAAAATTCATTGCTTTTAACTGTCTGCTGCCTTCTATCAACCAGGTCTGAAATTCCACACCAAAACTTGATTATCATCTTTGAATTCTTGAACTGGTGTCATAACTTTAATTCCCCATTCCATTTTGCTTCAGTAACCTAGAACATAAGTGTTAGGCTTCATTTAATGAAAGGCAGTTCTTCATAATCACTTGAACATCAATTTTACCAGAGGAAACCCAGTTATGCTGTGGGGAGTGAAGAAATTCCCATACAAAACTGGTGTTGGTTTTTCATGGCAAAAATCAAGGTCAACCCTTCCTTTTCAATTAATAATCTTCACTGACCACAAACCATTGTTAGGGCTGTTCATAAAATACAAATTCCTCTTGCTGCTGCCAAAATACAATGCTCTTTTCTTAATAGCATATAGCTATAATTTCTGCTAGATCTCTCAATGGAAATGCAGACTGCCTTTTTCATCTCCCACGAGTTGCACAAGAGCAACATTTTTCTCCATCCACAAATTGAGTAAAAAAGGAACAAACTGACTGCATTCCAGTGTTCGAAAAGTGATGACTGAATTGACAAGAAACAATCCTTTCCTACAAACAGAACTAGATTTATCACTAGCTTATGACCTAGGGCCCACAATTTCCTGGGAACCTAGTGAAATTAATGTCAAACTGCATGCCAGATTATAACCTTGTTTCAAGTGTACACCAGGTATTTCAATATATCATATAGTCAAAACCATAAGGGCCCTTTTACAATAAGTATAAGGCCTGGAATATTAGGTCTCTGTACAATAAGTATAGGCCCACCATGGTCTTGAACTGGTGGGCCATGACTATTGGCCCTATAGTAAAATGAAGGTGGTCATTCATGAGTTGGGCCTAGGGTCCACAAGTAGGTAAATCCTATCCTACTTGTAAGGCCATGCAACCAGTTCTTCACCATCTTCCAAGTAGACAAAGATGAGAACAGTATTCTATCCAATAGTGAATCTGTCTTTATCTGTGATAAAATTACACTACCATTTCTACTGCAACCTTTGCAGGACATGATCATATTCAACTGAATTCTATTAGAATAGAATCTCCCAAACCTGGATAGTGCTGATGGTTATAGAAAGGTGCTCATCATAGGAAGTGGATTTGGCTTGCCATGTTCAAATCCTTAATAAAGCTGATTACATGTCATATAGATCTAATATTCCTAGAAAAGGGATGAATCCAACAATTCTTCCTCCAGCTATGGGTAAATAGTAAGGCAGGTTATTCTCTTTAACCTTGGTATGGCAACTGGTCTAGAAGGAAAACACTGAATTCAAAGAAATGCTGGAGAGGGCTATTTCCTGCCCAAAAAAAGCCACATGTCTTAAAGGTGTTGAAGGACACAAGCTATTTTCTACTTCATTGTCCTATCAAATTAACTTCTGCTAATAGGAATTTTTTTGTTTATTATTCAGTTACTAGCATCAATACAAATATCACCACCTTTTTAGCAGAGCTTAAAATAGACCTATAGTATCCTCTGCAGGAGGATAAGACCCTCCCAACACACACACTTTTTTGTTGGGGTGGGAGACCTGGATATAATACTAAACTGCATTTACTGGTGGTGAGGCTCCAGTTCTGCTGAAAAAAAACAAAAAATTAAGTACATTTCAGATCTTCAGAACTGGATGCAGTTTAGAGTCATACCCAGGAACCCCACCCCTACAAAAATATAATTTAATTTTACTTTACATGTACAAAGAAGAGATGATAACATAAAGAGAAACAAGGGGGAGAGATGTTATAAAGAGGAGTAAGTTTTTGCTAAGTCATCATACAATCGCTTTGTTTTTTCACTGATGATATCCTTAGAAAAATTGTCATCTTTCTTTCTTTAGTAAAAACTATAATTCCTCTTATAACATCAACTTTGATTGTCTCTTTATTTTTTTAAAGTAGTACAGATCATTGATTTTGCTATATCAAACTGATATCAGAGACAAACACTATTTTCATGTTTGGCTATGATTTCTTTCTTCACTTCTATGATGATTATAGTCATTTTTCTTTTTACTTTGCTGCTATCATAACCCTTCTTGGGCTGCATGGTGGTTTATTTAATAACTTACAAATTCAACCAAAAGCACAATGAATTTGAGCTGGGATGTGTATGTAGCAAAAGCTACATTGCAACTGACACTCTTCCACTAAAACTCTCAGCTTGTCACATTGTTTCTGGCTTAAACGCCTATTGCTTGTCAACTGAGGCATTTTCTGTTCAGAAAATTTGTTTGTGAACTGATTTGTTCATGATGAATTATTCATGACCCAAAGTTCCACTGCATTTATTTGTATTTATTTTAGAAATTTTTTTTTTCTTTTTTACTCAAAAAAAATTTTTAATGGCTTTGTAAATTAACATTAGGATTTCCCTGGGTACAGATTCAAGATGCAAGATATAATTATAATCTGATATGATATTTAACTATCTACAAACAAGGGGAAAATGTAAAATCATGATTAAAATGCCCTGAATATGACTCTAAACTGCAACTAATAGCGAGGCCCAATTCTAGGAATCTTGGAAGTCTGAAAAACTCATTCATTGCCATTACTTCCATGTCCACTCTGACCTGTTAGAGTCCCATCTATGGGTCTAATAAATCTGTTTAAAAATTATCAATATTCATTAGGACCATGTGCCAAAGATCTCTCAAGAAACAGCTACAGAAAAAATGTAAATACGAATGCTCAATAAATGATTCCCTAACCTTTAAGTATAAAATAACCCTATACAGGTTGATATGCCATTAATATCAATCAATCAATCAATGAGTATTAATTAATATCAATCAATCAATCAAAGTATTAATTAATATCAATCAATGAGTACATAAGTGTATACTAAAAGTTCTTTATTATATTATTATATAATTTTATCATCAGTTTTATATTTTAAGTTACTCTTATAAATCATATGTAAAGAAATACTCAATATGAGGGTGAGTCAAAACTTTTCCAATATTTACATACATGCTAGTTTCCAAAATAAACTAAAAAAAATTTGGAGGAAGTAACTGATACCACATTCAGCATATAGTTTAGACTTATCTCACTCAGATTATTACTTATTTCAATCATGTAATCAAAGAATTACTCTGAATGCTAGCCTGTGTTTTTTGTAACTTGAAAAATAAAGAAAACTTACTGAAATACGGAAAAGGTTTTGACTTACCCAAGTATTTCATTAATTCAAAAGATCATTTTTCTGAAAAAAGTAATATATCATAATCAATAAAATGATTTGCTTCTTTTCCAATTGTATTTTGTTTCATTATGGGTTACTTCAAATTTTTCAGGTGCTGTATAATTGGCCTCAAGATGGGAGGAAGAAAAACCACCAGTGATTATGTATGAAATGTTAAAATATTTGACTTTGGACAACCACACCCATACTAACAAAATAAAGCCAAACATTACTCTGCTAGAAGAGTGTCTTAGGATGTTTTGTACAGTTGGAGAAAAGGGGGCAGTCATTCAACAAAGGGTAAATCCAACTGATGAGCAATGATCAGTAAATAGTGATATATGCTGGCTGTGTGCAGGAGTAATATGTATACATTATATATAATAATATACATGTATGTGTATGTATTTTAATACATATTTATATGCATGTGTATATATTTTTTTATTTATGCATTCATACACATGTATGTATGTATGTATGTATGTATGTTTCTAGGAATTAACCTATTCTATTACAGATGTACAGTAACATATGAAAAGCTTTTATTGCTATATAGATCTAATAGTATAGTTGTCAGAATTTCAATAGCAATTCAAAAGTGTATATATATATATATATATATATGGGTATAGGTGTATGTATGTAATTTTCGCAATATATGATGTGTTTATGTATGTGTGTACTATATATGTAACATATTTGTGTGTAATATACGTAAGTGATATGTGTATATATATATGTCTATATGTGTTTCTGTGTCTTATGTCTTGAGAAATTATAGCAAACTTCATTAAGTGACCAAAGGAAACATTGGCTACTAACTAACCAAATATCATCTGCAAAATGTGGGTATGTATATATATGTATGAGTGTGTGTGTGTCAGTGTGTATATATATATATATATATATATATATATATATATTTATTTATTTATATGTGTATATCTATACATAAATATATATGTATATACATGTGTATATATATATTTCATTTGGTTTGGTTTCTTTGTTTAATGGCATATCAACCTTCTCGGGTCATTTCATGCCAAATCCATACTTTTAGAAAGACACTACTGGTACTAATTAAACCCATGAATGTGAAGAAAAGAGGGTTCATACTGTTCCTCCAGGATATTTGTCTGAAAGTGAACGAAATTGTACAACGGGAGTTCGAACTCACTTGCTGTGATTCCGCAATCCACCGCTGTAACCATTACACCAAGATGACACCCCTGTAATATATATATATATATATATATATATATATATATATATATATATATATATATATATATATATATATGTGCACATATGTAACTATATATATATATATATATATATGCGTGTATATATGTACATATATATATATATATATATGAGTGTGTGTGTATATATATATATATGTCTGTGCATATATATATATATATATATATATATATATATATATATATATATATATATACACATATATGCACAGACATATATATATGTATATATATGTGTGTGTATATATATATGTCTGTGCATATATGTGTATATATATATATATATATATATATATATACACATATATGCACAGACATATATATATATACACACACACTCATATATATATATATATATCTGTACATATAGACATATATATGTACATATATATATATATATATATATTATATATATATATAAGAATATATATGTATATGTAAATCTATAAATGTACATGTGCATATATGAGTGCATTTATACATATGTGTGTGGGTGTGGGTGTGGGTGCATGCACATATATATGTGTTTATATGCATATGTATGTAAGTATATGTATATATATACATGGATGTATGTATGTATATGGATACATATATATATATATATATACATATGTACACATATATGTGTGTGTATATATATATTGATATATGTATGTATATCTATATATGTATATATATATATATGTACACGTGTGTTTGTTTGTATATATATATATATATATATATATATACATGGTATATGTGTGTGTGTGTGTGAGAATGAACACATGAATATTAATAATTATTTATATATATATATATATACATATATATATATATATGTGCATGTGTGTATTTATAGGAGTGCATAAATGTGCTTCCTTAAACATTTGTATATATATTTGTATATATATGTGTGTATATAGTATAAATCTATATCAATTTATATTTATGGATATATATCTGTACATATATTTATTTATATATATATATATGCATGAATTTTAAAGATATATATATATATATATATATATATATATATATATATATATATATATATATATAAACACACATGTATAGACAAACATATATGTATATATAAACACATATACTTACATATATATACAATCACATATGTATCAATAAATATTCCTATATTTTTTTATGTTTATAATATATATACGTATATATATATTTTTGTATTTATTTCTTTGGTATGTATTTTTATAAGTACGCATTATGTAAATTGATATAATATACAAGATGTATATATATAGACATATATTTAAATTTATTAACTGATATATATGTATGTATAGTTGAATAAATAATTGTGAGTAAATATATAAATATATATATATATATATATATTTATATATATAGTGACACTTTTTTATTTGTCTATATATACATGTATATATCTGTCTGTACATGTAAATATATATATATATAGACAGATATAGATATAGTTATATATATACAGATGGACAGATAGATTTAGTTATGTATATATATATATATATATATATATATATATACATACTGATTGATTGGTATAGATATGTATATTCATATGTATAGATATAGATATACATGTATAAAATGTAAATACATGTATAGAGATAGAGATAGATGCTTGAGTGTATAGGTGCCATTGAGTATATACATAGATTTGTATTAATATATATGTGTATTGTATAGATATGTATGTATGTATATATATATATATATATATATATATATATATATATATATATATGAGTGTGTGTATGGATTTGTGTATATATATATATATATTCATGTATATGGATATGAATGTACATATATATATGCACTCACAAAAATCTATACACACATATATAAACATAGATATCTACACACTCACATATGTATATACATGTATATTATAGATATGAATGTGTGTGTGTGTGTATATATATATATATATATATATATATATTCATGTATGTGTGTGTATATATATATATATATATATATATATATATATGTTTTGGTCTTTGTGTATAGCTATGTATGTATATATGTATTATATATATATTATGTGTGTGTATTTATGCAAATCTCTTCCAATGAATTAAGGGCTCTGGTATGTGGTATGGCAAAATGTAAACAAGCTAAAGTTGATATATAATGCATTCTGCTTTCCAAGCTGACATGAATCACCTCACTGCTGAGCTTTATGATACTAAGCCTAACATAAATTTGTTAGGGGGTTCTATCCAAGTTTGAAACCTCCTGCGTGTCTAACCACACAGAAGACATCGAATACTAGAAAACTGTCTGTCTAAGGATGCAATATAGAGGTGTGTGTGTGTGTGTGTGTGTGTGTGTGTGTGTTATTATTATTGTTGTTAGTATCAATGATTGATGCTAACAACAATAATAACTTCACTACCTCCACTTACAAAAAACCCTCTAGTAACAACTCCTGTACCCTCAACTTTAAAAGTGAATGCCTCTTCAGATATAAAAAAGCAATTATTCATAATCTAATATCCCGTGCCAAACTAATCTCCTCCTCCAAAACAATATTTTATAAAGAGGTAGAAAACATAAAAAAGGCTCTCATCAACAATGGGTTTCCTAACTATATTGTTGATGAACAAATTAAACGTATGATCAAAAATGTTAACCAACAAAATAAACAGTGTACTACTCCATCCTGTCAACAAACATATATCAAACATTTTTATCGTAACCAAATGCACTACAATTACAAATCCGATGAAAAAATCTTGAAAACATTGATTCACAAAAACATACTCCCCACTGATCCTAATAAAAAAATTAAACTTATTATATATTATAATAAGTTTAAAACCTCGAATTTAGTCATTAGAAATAATTCCACTCCCTTAATTGGGGTTTTGCAAAAAAACTTCAACA